>PVIY010033629.1:0-27867 GCA_004026745.1 Myrmecophaga tridactyla
TATAGAGAGATCCCTTGCACACTTAGCTCAGTTTTCCCCAATGGTAACATTTTACAAACTGTAGAATACTATCACAAATAGTATATTAACAGTGGTACAATCCACCCGTTTTATTCAGATTTCATCAGTTATGCTTGTATTCATTTGTGTGTGAATGTACATATTACTTTCTACACAGTTTTGTCACATGGGTTGGTTTCTGTATTCATCACCAGAGTCAAGATAATTAACAGTTACATCACTACATAGATCACTTGTGTTGCTCTTTTCTAACCATAGCCACTGCTCCATCCCACCTGTTTTCTGTACATTTCCTAATCTCTCTTCGCAACAGGATTTGGTTCTCCCTCAGCCAGAGTCTCTCTTTCAACTTCTCCAAAGTATAACTATCCTGTCTTCTGACAGGGTAAGGGAAGGGCATTTGGCTGACTTCATGGGCTAAGCGAGGATTTATTGTTGTCTAATGACTTCTCTACAAGACATTCAAAGAACCTGTTTACAGCTTGAATGTCCATCCCTGCCTATGAGCCCATGGCGTTAATTCTTGAGAAAATCTTATGTCTTAATGGCTCTCTCCTCTGATAGATAAATCAGACACTACTTGCCCATGTGCTTTATAGCTTTTAAAATTGTGATCATTATTAATTTTTTGGCCTGATAAATTTATGCCATTCTTGTTCCTTATTACCATGGGATTTTTTTTTTTTTTTTTGCCTGGGCAGGCACCAGGGTTCGAATCTGGGTCTGTGGCATGGCAGGTGAGAATTCTAGCTGCTGAGCCACCATCGTGCACCACCCTACCATGGGATTTTATAAGGAGTGTTGAGGATTGTGTATGCTCAACCAGAAGTTGTCTATTATTTTGTAGTACTTGCATTATATATAGCCATTTATAAATCATCTTTTGCTAGGAAATATGTTTTTTATACACCATTAATTAATCTTGATCTTGGCTGTGGTGCCACTATCTGCTAGGTAAAATTTAAGTTTCAATTTTTTTTATCAGGATTCCGGTGATAATGTTAATAATTTAAGTATATCTGCTTTGTTTTGTTTATTATTTTTTATAATTAGGATGAAAGCTTATAATGAAGAACTAGCCACTGATACAGTATTCCACAATTGATCGCAAGTCACCAGTTAGATCAACAGTTTTAAGGAAAAGCATGTTTTCATAATATTAAATGTGTTATTAGTATAGATATTTTAAACTAAATGATGATCTATTTAAAATATGTGTGGACCCTGAAATAACGTGGCAGAGTAAGTATATGTCCCTATTTTCCTTCTTGCTTAAAGATCTAAAAATAACAGAGTGAGCACGGAATAAAAGATTAAATCTATAACAATACTGGAAAGCCAGAACAGATGATATAAGCCTACAGAAATTTGATGAATTTCTGAAACATTTAAAAGAGATTAAATTTAAGAGTTGCAGGAAGCCACAGACAAATCTAGCTCAGAAGAGAACTTGCATTGAGATGGTAGGGAATCAATTACGAGACTGATGAAAACTAAAGTAATGACCCCAAGGAAAGGGACAAGTCAACAGTCCCCTTTGTTCTATTGAGAAGAGCCAACTCATACAAAATCCCAGCAGGTTTAGTGAACAGAACTCTCTGCCCTCCTCAAACCTTAGGAAACAAGTTGCTGGCACTACCTGCCTGGCAACACATCCTGCTCTTCCCTCACAATTTCCAGACACAACATTATATAATAAGAATCAAAGTCCAAATACAAGTGAGTCAAATATAATTATTTGATTATTATACATCAAATGCAAAAAAAACCAATACATCAATGCAAAGATTCAGCATCCATATTTTTAAATAATTTTGATGAATCATAAAAGAACTATAAGAAAGCAACAAAGAAGTATGAAGAAAGTTCATGAAAAGGTATATCATAGATAAAAAGCCAGAATGGCAATATAAATACTTACAGATGGTCTACCATATTAGTAATAAGGGAAATATAAGGTAAAATGAAAAGAGGATATTTACTATTCATAAGTTGAAGATAATTTAAGTTTGGCATACCCAAGTATGGGAATGGATTTGGGGAAAAGGGGAATTTCATATACAAATGATCAGAATGTAAAGTTTGGCTATCACAGTTGATAACTATTTACAACACCAAGTAAAGAAGTAGATATACATACCCTACAACACAGGAATTCTACTGCTAGGAACATACCTTAGAGAAATTACTTTACCTGTGAACACATATACATGTCACTCCATAGCAAAACAATTGAAAGTTACCTGTATTAACTATCAATGTACAAATATTGAAAATACAATGATGGTTTGAAAATGCAAGTAACACTTGACTCCTTAGAATAACTTATAAAAACACATGAAGGTATGCAAAATTATCAATGCATAGGTGCATAGGGAAAGTATGTACACTTGGGTGGGAATAAGGTGCTCTCTGCAGAAAGGAGAATGGGACTAGGAAGGGATAAAAAGACTGTTTCAACTATTTCAAAGACCTTCATTACCTTAAAAAGTCTTTTCTGGAAAAAAATGCTGCAAATATTGAACTAATTAAATATTTATGGTAGCTACATTTTAAAATCATTTCCTTTTCTCTATATTAGATATGCATTAAAGTGAAAATACATGAAAAACACTGCAAACAAAAGCAAAACTTTCACAGTACTCTTGCATCAAAGAGGAAATTAATAAATGAAGATTCTGAGAGTACTAAGTCAAATCATATAGAATGCAGCAAAAGAGTATATCAGAAGAAAATGCATTGCCTAAATGCACTCTTTGTAAGATAAAAACTGCATTTTTAAAGTCAGTTAAGCATTTAACTTGAAAAGGTAAAGTTAAACATAATAATGAAAACCCAAAGTTAATAAAAGGAGAGGCAGTCTAGCATAATGGTTAAGATTGAACACTAGAGTCCGGTTACCGAGATTTGAGTCAATGCTCTGCCACCTACCACCTGCAGGATATTCCAAAAGTTACTTGTGGTGGTTTGAAGCTGTTAGAAACTCCAGAAAAGGCCATGTTCTTTTAATCCATTCCTGTGTGTGTAGACTTATTGTGGGAAGGACCTTTTGGTTAGGTCATTTCAATTGAGATGTGACCCACCCCATACAAGATGGGAGTCCTTTAAGAGAATAACAAATAATAATAATAATAAATAATTAAAAAAACCAGAAAGATCCTAGAGAGCTCTTAGAGAAAAGCCTAAATAACCTAAGAGAGTACCCCCAGGAACTGAGAGAGGAAGCCACTGAAGCCAGAAGCTGAAAGCAGCAAAACCTGAGATAGAAGTACCAGCAGACACCAGCTATGCACCTTCCCCTGTGACAGAGGTGCCCCAGATGCAAGCAGCTTTTATTCAGGGAAGGTATCATTCTGTTGATGCTTTAATTTGGACATTTTCATGGACTTAGAACTGTAAATTTAAAGCTAATAAATCCCCATTTTAAAAACCTACCCATTTCTGGTATATTGTCTTCTGGCAGCTTTAACAAACTGAAACATTACTTAAATCACTTTTCTCAGCTTCCCCATCTGTCAAGAGGATGAATAACACTACCTCCCTCAAAAAGTTGATATCAAGATTAAATGTGTTAATATTGTTAAAACACTCAGAACATGCCTGGCTTACAGAACCAATGTGAAGTAAGGGATATGTAATGCTGTGTAAGGGTTTAATGAGTAAAAATGAAAAATGAAGGATTTAATAAAAATAAAATTTAATGAAATGGAACAGAAACCAAAATACAAAGAGTTGATTGAATCAATAAAACCGAATATTGGAATTTGAAATGTTGCTAAACATTTGGTGAGGCCAGTTGAAGAAAAAAAAATGTTAAAGATTAACATTAGGAACATGGGGACTGATATAACTTTTTGATATTTAAAGAATAGGGCAAAGAATGACTATAGATTTACCTGCAACTCAATCAACATTTGAATGATTCTCTCATGATGGCATTTTAAAACAAAGTTGAAATGCATTACTAATTAAAACACTTTTTTGGTCCTTAAATATATTTAGCATGTATCCTCCATTTCCACGCTCAATTTCTTCTTACCTGAATTGCTACAGTGGTCTCCAAATTTGTCTCTCTATCTTCAATTTTACCTCAACATAATCAAATTTCCACAGAGCTGACAGGATGATTTTCCAAAATAAATCTGAGTACTCAAATACTTTATTAAAATCCTTCAATGATTCACCATAGGCTTCAGCAGAAAGTTCACACTAATTGCCATAACATACAAGGTCCTTTATTGCTCATTCTTGTTCCATGGCATAATGAAAATCTGAACATTTTTTATCATAACCCTTATTACACACTTTTACTCTCTGTACGGTTTCATTGTTTCTGTATTCTTTAATTAACTGTCTTTCAGTTGTCTTCTCATGAGCTAAAACAGTGTCTGGCATATATAACAACACATGTTTGTTGATGGCTTTATGTATGTGTACATAATACTTGTAGGTTGCTGCATGACAATAATTAGATGAAATTATAAAATTAAATGGATGAAGACTAAAAAAAGGCATATACTTTTAAAATTTCAATGTTCACATAGTTTTTCATAGCCTATATCCTTCCATAGAATTTGGAATTATAAAGAACTCCTTACTTATTCTTTATCTACTCTTTGCAGCAGAAAAAAAATAAAAATGAAGGTAGGTAAGATCCTTTCTAAAACATATGCCCCCTGGAGCACTTTTAAAGACACACACATTCTTATCCAGTTTCTCGTCAGGAGATTTATTTAGCCAAAGCCTTACACAGGAACTGTGGCATGCAATTCTCTCTGTCCCTAGAGAGACTTTCAGAACTGCATAGCAACTCCAAATACAGAAAAGGCAACTTCTTATATCTTTCTATTCACAACAAGACTTCCAAATAATTAAGGATCAGTGCAACTCCTAATTGTTTAACAGAGAATGTAGCATTGCACTCTCTCCCGATAATCTAAAGGCAAATTGCCCTTCCAGAATTTTGAGCTGCTAGTTTGAATGGGAAAAGAGCATACCTAGTTCATCTGGTCCTTCATTCATATAAAGAAACCCTCAAATTCCTTTTACTTCATGAGTTCTGCAGTTATTTAGCCAGCCATAAATAAGTTATAGCAAAATGAAAGATGTAGATAATTTTCACTGATTATGTCAGTAGCTGAAAACTCTAGATAAAGCAACTTTATTAGCTGTCATAAATTTCCCAGACAACTTTCCTAGACAGTTGCCTTATAACAGGGCTTGATATATTACCAGGAATCCTTAGTGATTTCTAGGTATTATCACTGAAATGCTTAGGGAATTTCTCCTAAACTTTTAAGTAATAAAGCCACAATATAGATGACTGCAAATGACTAAATATTAATTTAAAACACATAATGCACAGGGAAAGATATAAAACATATAAAAGATTCCACAAGTAATAAAATGTTAAAATTGAATAGGACATTGAATTTCATTTAATTCAACAGTCTTCTTGCACATGACAAAACTGACACAGTGAAAGTAATATGCTTTGCAGAGGACCACTTAACTAAGTAGTGGTAAATTAGGTACCAAAATTATATTTCTTGAATTGATTTAGGGCTCTTCATACCTCACCAAGATGATACTTCCTTCCCTAGTTACTTTTTTTTAATTGAAATTAAGTAAGCAGTATATATCTTTCTATTTTAAAAGTTTTTTTTCTCCTGACATATTTAACATTTTATATAATTTTCCTGTTTCTTTTGTGAAAAATATTTGTAAAATATCTCTACCCATTTTCTACACTTTTAGTATAATGCAAAAAATAGTTATTTTTGCCATAGCAATTTTACAGAAGAACTTATTGCTTTTTTGAACATATATTTGTTCTAATTTAATTATTTCTATCCCTTTGGCATAATTCATAAAGAAATGGAGCTTTATCATGCCAGATGTTTACCTACTGAAGCTCATTTCCCTTACTTCTCCCTAACATACAGCAGAAATAATTCAACACCAGCATATTTTAAAGTCGTACTGCAGGGAAAAGTAAATGCGAAAATATCCCCCTTATCAAAGAAGGTATCAAAAATCACAAAAAAACCAAAAATGTAGAGAGTCTTATAGGAATTTGTTGAATTTAGTTTTGCAGCAGCTACTATTGTTAAAAAATAAAAATTGTTTTGACCAAATCAAAATAAAATCTAACTATTCTAAGATCTGTATTATATTTTTTAATTTCAGGATTACATGCAAATATTATTTCACTACATAATCTTCCTTTGGAACTACTTAATTTATATCTTCTTCTACTTTTAAAGACTGGAAAAGCAGTGAATGGGGCTTATGGCAAAGGATGGACCTAGCATTCCTCCTTGCCTTAAATTTTAAAATAGAATTTTCAGTGGAACTCTCTACATATTATTAAAGTATTTGATCTTTATTGGAATTTTCTCTTTCTTTCCCCTTCTTTCTTTCTTTTCTCCGTTCCTTCCTCCCTTCCTTCTTTCCCTTATAATAATAGAATGAGAAAAATAAAAGAACAGTGTAGAAATATGGAGCCAGGTAGAAGATGCTTTTGTTCCTGGGTAACTTGCAGATATCACAAGAGATTCCTATACAAGAGACTAATGCCAGACTCAGGTGGACCCAGTGCAATTACATTTGAATTATCCCTAAGGAGCCATGGTGAGTAGGAAGTATTTTAGTGTTAGTCATGGCCTTTTAATACATTAATACTTACTGAAAGCATCATCACCTCATCAGGAAACATTTGAAATTATTCTTAAATGTAATTGAAATTTAATGATTTTCTGAAAAAAAAATTATGGTAGGTTGAATATTTTACTAAGAAAATTTATTTGAATTTTCATGAAATGGGGAAATTCCATAAAAGTTAGATTTTATTTTCATATATCCAGGCAAGGGCTATATAAGTTGAGATAGTAGAGGGTGAACTCAGATAAAGTAAGTGCCAGAACAGAGAGAAGAGAGAAAATGATAATAACAACAACAACAACAACAACAATAATAATAATAATAATAATAATAATAATAATAATAATAAAAGAGTAGAATTTTTCAATGAATGTCTCCAATTTTTTTGGTCAAATTTTGTTTGCTTTTAAAAAATTTCGTAAGGGCAATGATTTCAGAATGTATACTTGTTGACTGTTTTGTTTCAGAGAGCACTGATATTCACTTTATTTGTTATTCAAAGCTGGCCTGTTAAGTTTATTAACCAAATTTAAAATATGAGATTTTATGGTTTTAAATGCCCATCAACTGAACCATTCCCAGTGGTTTCCCAATCATATTTCTCTCTCTTTAGAAATAAATCTTCCAGTATGGTTTAGGACAACTATTTTTCTCCATTCATATGTGTCCTCTTTTGTTTTCCTTGTTTAGTCAAGTTCAGGGTCCCAATTCCTGGTCTCTCTTCCACTATTGGTGGAAAGAAATATTTTTTCACAACAAAGTAATTTTATAGATATGCGGACTGCCCTCAACTGTAACAGCTTGTTACATAACTAAATAGATTAATATCAAAGACTACAAATATCTAAATATGTATATATATTTGGGTTACTACTCAGGTTCAGGATTGCCAAAAGTCAGTGAGTAGATTCCACCCTTGTATTAATAAAACTGAAATGACTAACAGACCTTTAGACTTAGTTCTTATTGTCAACAAAAATTCCAGCTTCCATTCTAGAATATATGAATCATATGTATAGATATGTGTACATATATATTTTTTTCTCACTGCTGCAGTTGAAAGGAAATATAATTAGAGATCATGTATCCAAAATATAAAATATGCATAATTATTCTCATCAATATCTCTGATAAGTAGGGTAAATTTTCTTACAGGAAATTCCAGAGGTGAGCATGGCAAAAAAGGAGAAAGTATGAGAAGGAGAGGATGAACAAGTGGGAATGCAATGCATTCAAAAGAGTATATATATTACAGTCAATTATAAAGTACATTCTGTATTCAACTTATTATGATATAGCTGAAAACATTAAAGATGATAAAATTAGTACAGATGAGAAACAGAATAGACTTTTGGGCAAGGCCACAGGTGTTCTATGTCTCTGACCAGTTAGAATAGAGTAATAACGAGATTAAAATAATAATGAGATTGACTTCTTATTTCATGCTCATGTGAACTGATCCAGTTTGCTTCTCTTTATTTCTCAGAAAAAATCTTTGACAGACGTTTTTCAAATGCGAGAAGGGAACCTTAATCTCTCATCTGTTGGCTCTTAACTCGTCTCTCTTTCCAGAATCTGGTTCTTAGTCTCCTTCAGGGAAATTTGAGTTGGACCAGCAACTGCTTCTCCAGGGGCAAGAGCAGAGAGAGTGTAATTAGGGGCAGCAGTAGGTAAGCTCTGAATTTAAGCAGTGCCTGGAGACATCAGACCTTAGATTTGGACCAAAGATGCCTCCCTCTTCTGATTCACTGTCTTTTGTCCCCCCGTTTCTTTAATTAATTGCATTACATTCATTGCCACTTGTCCTAGTTCCCATTTTCTAGAGTGCTTTTGCAACTATCTCCTTACTTAATGCTGTGTTCTTCCTGGTTCTTTCTATTAGATAAGGCCTGTCTTCTATGTGGTTATCAGATTATATATAACTTCATATCATGGAACTTGGGACAATGTGTCTCCCATTCAATTATAACTCCTTGAGGGCAGATGTCATGTTTGCTTTGTTCTCAAGTATATCTCTTGCATATTACATACAGAAGTATTTTGCATAGAAGGCACTTAATAAATATTTGCTGAAAGGTGGTTGGAGGAACAAAAATGTAGGAAGGAAATAGACATAGAAGGACCAAGATTGAAAGAGAGTGCTATACTAAGCTTCAGTCTAATTAAATGTTCTGTAAAACAAATGTAATCATAAAAATGCATTTGAAATGTGGTTATAAAATCCAGCTCTCATGGGTAATCATTCAAAGGTTTAGGAAATCTGGAGAAAGCCAAATGCTGCCATTTTAAGAGTACTTCCCCCAGATGAGTCTTAGCTTTATTTAAAACTCAGGAAGGAAAACAGGAATTGATGCAGAGTTGTGATTCCTTAAAGAAAACCAATTAAAAATAAACTTAAATAACTTAAAGTTAAATGAACTAAACAAGTTTGATGAAGCTGACTTCCCACCTTCCATCTCAAAATAAAAAAAGATTTTGTATTCTTAACATTATTTTTAAAAAAGTATTTTGACTCACAGTGTCATCTGTGATAAATGTAAGAGCTAATGAAGAGAAGGACTATGTTAATTCCCTTGCTTAAAACTACCTTAATTGAAAACAATTTATAAGTCAAAATAAGAAAATTGAGGAAAGCAAGTGACTGTGAAAGAAAGGTGTAAGGGTTGTTAAGAGAACAGAGGGGGAAAATCAACATCTACATTTCCATAAATATTTTCATTATATGTGCATTCATCTACAAAGCTGTAACTTTTAATATTATTTATAAAATTAAATGGTGCTACATGTAAATAATTCCAGTTATTTTATTTGAGCTGCTTTTGTTGGACACAATTTTGGATGTAATTTTACAAAAACAATATTTTTGAGGAAAGCATTTAGGATTTTTTAAAGATTCATATCTGACTTTACAAATATCCTCATACAATACATATCCCATTAAGAAATGAGAACATCCAGGAATTGCACTCTCTTTCTTCATGGCCCTCTTCACAGAGGTACCATCCCAGGACAGTGATTCAGGTCAAGGACTATTATAATATATTTCATGGAAGAAGACGCAATATAATTTTTTTCATGCACTAAAAAGACATTGGCAGGTGTCCATGATGTGCCCGATACTGAGGATGCAGAGTTGAAAGAGCAGAACACAAAGGCATGTGAGGGTGGGATTGTATGAATTACAATAAAATCATTGTAAATTTATGCAACCAGAGGGTTGGAGCAGACCTCTGATTTACCTTTCTCTGAAGATGGTTATGAGCATTATTTTGCTTTGCATTTAACTAAATATCTCTCCTTCCTTTTAAGGGTTCTCTTTTAATTAGGTGATATACTAAAGAACAAATAGAAAAGTATATGGTCCATGGGTTTTCAGTACACAACATAGAAAAGCTGTTGTTTTTTCTATGAGGCGGCTGGTATCAGAAACTCAGAGCAGTACATGGGCTGTAACGACAACCCTTATGAATCTCTCTCTCTCTCTCTCATCTGTATCTGTATACTGCACTTGCTTTCATGAAAAGTATGTGAAGCTGTAGGACAGTGCCTGTTCTACAGTGGGCCTGGTAAGAAGAAATGTGGTAGACAATAGTGTGTGAAAGAGTGGAATGGGAAATAGTCACAACTATCCCTGAATCAATCCATAAAAATACTCACATTTATTAATTAATTTAGAAGTTTTTCTGAAAGGAGGTTTTGATCCCTTAGAGTTTTTAACCACCTGGCTTCTAAAAAACATTACCATTGTCTTGCAGGCCAGCTCCCATGTATTCCTTCTGAGTCCTGGACTGAAGAGGAAACAATCAAGAGACAAACCCAAAAGTTCCAGGACAGCTTTAGTGGTGACAGGAATGAGCACCCCAGATATCGGACCTAAGGTGCTTCTGTGTCAGCTCCAGGCTCTCAGCACTGACGCTGGTGGGCATTAGCTGTGTAGCTATCGCATGGGCTGTGTCAGCCACAAGGGGCCGGCCAGAGCGAGCTGAGCAGATGTAGAGGAAAATGGCAAATGCTCAAAAATTATGAAGAGGAGTAGTTTATGGAACAAATAAGAAACAATGCCAAGGACTCTAATAGTACTGAGGAATTATTTGATGCTGGAGTAGCGCTGGGATGGAGTTCCCACAAAGGGAGAAGGCATGGAGTCAGAAACAATGCTTTGAGAAATGTTTGCATAGTTTTTATCCTCAAGATGGTGTGACCTTTCATATATGTTGAAAAGCTTCATCTTCATTTTAGAACAACCTAAAATCAATGGAACTCTTTAGAATTTTATCTAAAAAAACAGCAGCTTTAGACAAGCCATTTTGGAGCTAGACTCATGGGAGGATGAAGGAACTCCTTTTACCCTTTATTTTCCCATTCATACACTAGACTTCCCACCAAATGTGTTAACCTAATGTGCTTAGGGACAAGACCGAAAGCATAGTTATAATTTATCCCTAAGCAAATAAATTAATTCCCAGGCAATAGAGCCTTCTGCATCATTAATGGCGAAGAGACTAAATCGGTGAAGTAAAACACCAGAGATGGCATTTGGCAAGGAAACAGATTTCTTTACCCAGACCTTATTTTAAATTAAAGAATGCACATTAATTCAGAATAAACAAGCTGATATCCTAGGATCACTGACTGTTAAATATTTTTGCCATCATATATGGGTAAAGGTAAAACATGGATCACATATAGTTTTATAAAGAAAATAAAATTTTAAAAATGGCGAACAGGTAATTTAGATAAAAAATAAATAAGAAAATTTGAAGACATAGTTTCTGGGAAGAGCAAAGTCTTTATGGAGGTGGAGGGGGAACATTTCGGGGAAGGAGTGGTAACAGTAAAAAGCACATGATGATAAGGACAGAAAGGAATGCACAGACTCTTGTAATTAGGAAGTCACCTGTGATCTTCAACAAACTAGAGAACATTTTTTTTCTTGAGGTCTGTACTTTCAGAACCATCTTAGTCTTTTGTTTTGATTGCATCAGCCAAAAAAAGCCTTTAGAAGATAAGCCTATATAGTTCACTGATTTTTAAAGCCCTCAATCAGGTGGGTCTGCCAACCTATCCTTTAGGTAAACCTTTACCCTTTATCCTTTAGTAAACCTTTAGGAGGTTTACTTTATAAAATTAAGTTTGGGGCTTTGCAATGGTGGCTCATTGGCACAATTCTCACCTGCCATGCCGGAGAGCCGGGTTTGTTTCCCAGTGCCTGCCCATGTGAAAAAAAAAAACAAAAATTAAGTTTGGGCAATTCATTACTTAGATCTGCCTAATTCATATGCATCTGTTACAGTCCAATGGATTTCTTTTTTTCTGATCGTATGGAAGTCTTTCCTGACTCTAGGCTAGAAATAACCACACCTTTCTTTGAGTCCTTCTATTCCTACTACAATTCAGATGTTCATTCTCCCCTTCTTCCATGGCAAAAGAGTTAAGAGAATCTGTGGCTGCTGCTAGGAATATATTTCCCAGCACCCCTTATAGCTAAATTGTTCACATGGAAGTGCTTTATGCAACTTCTGCTTCGTTTGTTTAAAAGAGAATTGCTGCCCTAGATACTCTCTTTCTTCATTGTACCAGCTGGATATCTGACCTGCCCATGACTCATCTTCCACCTAAGTAAACGATTCTCTAGGTAATCGCAGAGAAATAAAAAGTAGGAAACCTGAGTCAACTTGGAATTCTCACTCACATGCCTATCCTGAAATAGATAAATAAATTAATATAATACATTAGTATTTACTATAATTAATAAAGTATATATTCTAAGAAACAGCACCAAGTACAAATGATCTAAATGTGTTAGTTAAAAAATGTTTTAAGGTATTTTTAAATACAAATCTGAGGTGTCAAATTATAAATAAGAATGAGTAAACTGAGGACTAAATCCAGCAATTTCCTAAGGGATATCCATGAATCCCTCCTAGCCCAGGGCTTTGGGACCTCATTTAGAGAGAACAGGCAGGTCATATAAGGCAAGAATTCAGATCACAGACCATTACAAAATGCCAAGATCCTATAAGAGGATAAAGTAAAAAAAGTAAAACTGAACTAAAATTAGAGGTAGAAAATGTTATTGTTTTGATTTTTTTCTTTTGTAGTCTAGGTTTTGTATATAGGGGATAAAATGAGAATTACTCCTATAATTTTTAACTCTATAAACATGAATGTGGTATGAAATTTCACACTATTCAGATGACCTGAAAAATCTCAAGCTGAAAATATCATTTTAATTTATTGCAGGTTGATAATACTTCAATGTGCCTGGAAAAAGAAATACAATTTCTCTCTGAAGTAATGCATTTAAATCCAGACTTCAAAGGATTCCTGCAGATAAAGTTCCAATGAGCATAAGCTCACAATAAAAAGCCAAAGCACAAATAAAGAAAAAATCCTCCAGAAGGAAAAATTAAAAAAACAAAAAGAGGGAGAATGAAGATTTAAGATGCAAAAATACAAATTGTGAATGTTAGAAATAATAAACAATATGGAACAATATATAGAGATAGTGAGTGCATAAGACAATTATAAATATTTTCTAATTTACAAATTAAGAAAGATAAATCTAAAGTACTTGGCAATAATAATGGCATAATAAAGGAAGGGACTGCAATAAAAGCTTCCAAAGGACATTTTAGGAAGAAAGATAAAGATGTGAAAAAAGCTAGAACTAGTTTTGTTACGTATACATGCTAAAATTCCTAGAGTAACTATATAGAAATAGAAATATAGTATAAAACATCTAATGAAATAGAGTGATAAAAGGATTGAGGGAAAATAAATCCAAAAGAATTCAAGAAAATCAGAAAATAAAAAGAAATACAGGATCAAATAGAAATGCAAAATGAAGTTGTGGAAATAAATCCAAATGTTCTTGTAATTTATCAATGTTTATGAACTAAATTCTTTAGTTAAAAGTCAAAGATTTTAAGCATGTAACCATTGCTTAAAAGGGGCATATTTAAAATATTAATAACAAAAAGATCGATTATATAATTATTGAGAACATATACAAAGCTATTGTTAATCAACAAAAGCTGGTGGCTGTATTGATATCAGACAAAATAGACCTTAGGGAAAAAGAAAATTTAGGCTAAAATTGCTAGATATGAGGAGACATTCCACAATAAATAAAGTGTGAAAAATCCTTCAACAAATGAAAAGATTTTAGTAATCAGAGAAATGTGGACTAAAACCACAGTGAAATGACTGTTCAACAAGCCCTGCCCCCTACATTGAGCTAAGTAAAAGGATCTGAAAATACCAAATATTAGTGAGGGTTCGGAGCAGCAGGAGCACTTACAGGATTTTTGTGGGAAAATAGATTTGACACCACCCCTTTGGGAAACAACTGGGAATTATCTAATGAAGTGGGCAATGTATACACTTCATATCCCATCCATTTTGTTCTGTATATTCTAGAGAAATGCACACACTATAATGAAATCAATAATTAATTATTAATTTAAAGGCAAATTGTGAAAGAAAGCCATATTGTGCCATGCATGCATTTTTAAATATTAAAAAGTAAGTTAAGGGGTCCTAGCTGGATCCTAGTGCTACCTGGTGTCAGGGTCCACAAGCAAGGACTCTTCTTCCTTGAATGGAAGAAATGACCAAGTTCCAAACACGGTGGAGACACTTGACCTTGAACAGAGAGCTTGGGAGAAAACAGCTGCTTTCTCTCATTTTTACTTTCTTCAATTGACACTAGTTGGAAACCAGTAAATTAAAGGGTGTCTCTGCAGACTTCAAAGGGGAGTGGAGTCACCTGGCCCATGCTCAGAGAAACCTGTACAGAGATCTGATGGTTGAAAACTGCAGAGATTTGGTCTCAGTGTGCCCAGTGGTCACAGTCGAATGCTGGAGGATACATCCTCTATTGGTGCTGGGCTCTCTTTGATGCATGCTTGTCTACTTTTAAGGGATTGCCTCTGGTGATTGGTCTCAGGATGACTATAGTTGGAATCCGCATGGTGGCAGTCTCCTCGTTTAAGGATCACTTCTTCAAGCCACAGACTTGAATGAATATTCTGTGGAGGATCTTCCAGGGAAAGGACTTAGGAATCTTTTACATAAAGAGTTTTCCTGTTGACTAATTTTGGAAAAGATAGCCAGTACAATAACTGGGAGTCAGAGTTATATTGTGACCCTTCAAAGAGAAGTGTATGGGGACCCAGAACTAGATCTTTCCCCTCATTAAAAGAGAGAAGAAGTAGCTTCCTATATTTCCAAAAATAAGAACAGTGCACTGACCCTTCAAAGGGATGAGTTTAAAAACATGGAAAGTGAAGTATATTTACCTTTGAAAGTCCTAAGAAGACTCTTTGTTGAAGTTCTATAAGAATGAGTCACAGGATTATCAGGCAAAGCAAAAGTCTTTTTTTAAGTGAGGAAAGCATTGAAAGAAAAATGATATGGAGGGAAAGTCTTGTGGATCATTGTTCAGAAAAACTTGAAGTCGAACTTCTTTCTGGTAGAACAGAACTGGTTTCTTCATTGTTCAGTCGTGAGGCAATTTGCTAGAATGGCCAGGTGAAGGAATCTTGGATTTTTTTTTACTATAATCATAAAGACATTCATGGTTTGGCAATAGGTTGCCAGTTCTAGTCATCAGAGAGCTCACATAAATAAGAAACCCTGTAACTATAATAACAGTGGCAAAATAATAACAGTGGCAAAATACTTAACACTGGCCCAAATGTCCAACCAGTGGTGAGAACTCACACTAAAAGACATTTTCTCAATGTGGTCAATGTGGTGAGAACTTAAGTCAGAGCTTAGAACCACTACTTTGTCAGAGAGAGCGCACAGAAGAAATACCTTATAACTGTGAGCGCTCTTGTTAGGGCTCAAGTCTCCTTATTCACCAAGCAGCCCATATGGATGAGAAACTTTATAAATGAGACAAGTGTGGGAAGGGCTTCACAAGAAGCTCATGTATGCTCATTCACCATGCAGACCATACCGGCAAGAAACCCTACAAATGTCACAAGGGTGGGAAGGATGTTAGTCAGTGCTTGAAACTTTATCCACCAGAGAGTCCACACAGGAGAGAGGCTCTACAAATACAGAGAGCGTGGCAAGGGCTTTAGTGAGAGTTTGAATTTTCACATTTATCAGTGCCTACAAATCAGAGAGAAGCCTTATTTGTGCTACAAGTGTGGAGAGGGATTCATCTAGAGCTCAGATCTTTGCCTCCACCTCAGAGGTCCACGCTGGGGAGAAGCCCTATGATGGCAGCAAGTGTGAAAGAGGCTTCAATCAGAGCTCCAAACTATACATCCACCAATGGGTTCACAAGAAAGGCCTTGTTAAATGATGTTAGCCCATTCGGGTCTTCAGTTACAGGGCTTGTACTAGAAAGACTTAAATATTATTAACATCACTCTTACCTTTATGTTCTACAAAGGAGAGAGATTATGCAGATATATTCCCTCACTAAAAACTGTGCATTCAGTTTAAAAGTATTTATGTAGAAAGCACTTTGTTACGTCATACAATGAATGGATTGTTCTGGTTCTTCAGACTGGTACAGTGAAGACATCTGAAATCTGTGACTCACCCAGTGTTATTAGAACTATGTATCCCGCTCTGTATTTTTAGCCATGTAAGTACTATATTTGTACAGGCAGGACATGTTTCTCTTTGTTCATATTCTCTGAGAAATCAGAACTCAGATTTCTCTTCAAATCATGTGCCTTGGGTTTCTATTTCTTTCTGGCCCTGCATAGCTCTTCATAAACTATGATTATACAATATATCAGCTTTAGGCCAGGGTGGTGTTTGGAGGTATAACGAGCATAGACCTCTCTTGTGTTTATTGCAAATATTCTCGCTAGGTCATGGCAACACAACCAGGAGGTGGAGAGTGTTATTCACTTAGCACTCCCCCATCCACTCTTTTGGCAGAATGACAAACTTTTCTCCCTTCCCTGAAGCAATTGTTTCTGAACATAGATAGATCTTTTACCAGAGTACAGCTAGTCTTTTGGGGGACCTCAGATCTCACCAGCTCAGATGACTCCCCTAAACAAAGCCAAGTAGAGAACATGTATGATGTTGAATCACGTCAAATGAAGTTGAAAATATTTAAATATACGTAATTCTTCTCTTTTCAAAAGAAATTTAAAAATTAAAAATTAAAGAGTAAGTTAGGTGGATATGTATGAAGTTAACAAATAAGGTAAATAAATCAACATAGATGGGTTACTTTTGGGGAGGAAAGAAGAAAATGGTACAAATGGAGACTGATGTATGGTCTATATGGAAAGTTGATATATATTTATAATGGTCTTCTCATGTGGAATATTGAATGCAATTAGTTTTACCGTTCTTTAAATCATATATATATATTCATATATTCTTTTGCATATTCTATGTATTCCATAATACATATTTTACAAAGAATTAATGCATAAATAAATAAATACTGAATAATTAAAAGAGTAAAAGATCAGCTAGAAGTATTGATGGCATGAGGTGTTGTTTTAAGCTCTGTTCTCAATCAAGCTAGTACTATGTCTCTAGTATGAGTCATCAGAAGAGAATTCTGACTTAGAAATCCTACCCTACTGGATATCTCTCTGGTCTTGAAAGCATGTTTCCCCCATACAGATATCTGATGTTAATATTGTATCACAGTAGTTTATTCCTGTAGAATAATAGGGATGCCACTTTTTCCTAGAGATCGGTCACTTTCTCCATGTTGACTATCATTTCCCACTCTTGAAAAGTTCAGAACAAATCTTATAGATGAGAACAAAAACAAAAACATCACCAACAAAGTAACTGCAAATTTGAAGCTATAAGTTTTGAACCATGACAAACATAAATATGTTAAGAATATAGAGAAGTATAAAACCTTCTTAGAAAAATACGCTGGTATTGGCAATTCACGTAAACAATTATTTTGCAAAATAAGATTTTAATGTGAAGTCTAAAAGACTTTTCCAATAGAAATTCTCTTTTCTTTTCCAAGTGGTTAGTTGTAGTTTTGGATAGGCAATTTGGCATTTAAAATTTAAGGTGAGGTGGGTGCAAGGGTGGTTCAGTGGTAGAGTTCTCACCTGCTATGCGGGAGACCCAGATTCAATTCCCCATCCATGCACTGCTCCAAAAACAAACAAACAAGAAAAAAAAACACAAACAAACAAACAAAAATTCAACAAATGGTGCTGCAATAATGGGATACTCACATGAAAAAAATAATGAAAATGTGACCCTGCCTTACAGCATATATAAAAAAATAATAATAATAAGGGGCAAAAGATCATGAAACCGTTTACATCCAGAGTCATCTTTTTATGGATAGTTTTCCTATAGTAAATGATTGAGAGGTTATAAAGTGTTTGAAAATAGCAAACACATAGAAACATGCTAATAAAGCAAGTGCTTTAATGGGCCCCCATGTCTTTTGTAGGTAGCTACTGCGAAAAACATAGGGGCCCAGTGAGATGTTTTTCTTTTTTCCCTACTTTAAATATATAAACAGTACAGTCCTGATTTCTTACTCTTTACCACAAACTTCAAATTTAACTATATCGTTATAGGATGTTACTAAGTTGACAAATTATATATAATTTTGTGTTGACTGAGCTGCAAACTTGGTTAAATAGACAATTTTGAGGATTTGAGGCTAGAACATTCTTCAAGAATGTGGTTTTATGTTTATTATCCTTGATAACACTCTGGGAATTAAACTAATTTTCTTGCTTCTGGTAGGTGCTCAATAAAGATTTATTAGTTAACTTTTAGGTTGAAAAATTAAATCATAAACACACTTATTCATGGTAGGGTATTTAAACAAAGTTACTTCAGCTTAAATACCCAATCTAAAAATTAAAAAAAATTTTTTTGAACATTTAAATTTTTTATTCAATCCATACACAAAAATGAAAATTATAGTTGACTTGTTAATTTAAGTACATAAAGAGTTGGAAGATAGATGCTCAGAAAATAAAACTATTGCTACATTGGTATGTACATAAACACCTGTTTAACATTTACTTATTAGGCACTTAACTCATCAGGTGCTATGAAGATTACAAAGATTGATAATATATTCCCCATGGCCTTAATGTGATTTCTAATCAAAGAGATAAAATAAACATAAATAACTATATATGGGATATAAAATAAGCATAATGAAATATATCAAAATCGATTGCAGCAATAAATCAAATGTGATACAGAGACCCGGAGTTATCTAATTTCTGCTGAATGGAATTCAGGGTCCTTCAAAAAATTTGAGGGCTATGGAGTCAAATAACTCACACAATCAGCTGTTAACATTAAATTGTTAAAATAATAATGTTATTGATTTGCTTAAAATACATTTTTGTTAATATATTTTAGGTGAATATATTTGTAAAGATTTGGAAAGTCTAAAAAGTACAAATAAATAAAATCACTCACAATATCACCCCCCAAAACGATTCCGTTAACATTTCACTATATTCTAGTATACCCTTTTGTCTGAATATAGGTATTTTTGGCACAATCGAAATTAATCTGTAAAGCATAATACACAAGGGTCTTTGGCCTAGTTTTCATTTACTATTTTTTTTTACTCACTCAGTCATCAAGAATGCTATAGAGCACCTATTTTGGGCCAAACATAGATGTATGCTAGTGAAACAGACTTTTAGGCAGCTTTCTGTGTAGTGAGGAAGAATAGGTCCCCAGCAAGATTGGACATTATTATCATTATTATAACCCGTAGTAATAAGATACAGTTTTATGCACAATGTTTTCTATTACTCTTATATTTTGGGAAATCCATATCTTCCCCTCTGGTGTAGTGCTTTAAATATGTCCTATATACTTGAGTGAGGGGAGGAGTGCATAACGTTGCAAAATCACATTCATTCTTTACCTGAGCAATGATTGTTTTGTCTCTTTGGATCTATAGCAGGCATATGAGTTAAACTGGAAGGCCCTAGTTTAATTTTCCAATACTTAGAAAACATCTAATGCTTGAAGAGCAGCTGCCCTGATGTTCTTTGGGATTCTGATATCAGAACTAGGGTAATCAGTATGCAATTTGTAGTTTTTCTTTATATATCTATATGTATGTAAGTGTAGGTATATATGGGGATGCACATGCATATATTTATATGCATATATAAATACATATTTTTAATATCTAGTCTCAGAATCCTAAACACATAGAACAAGGTAAAGGGGAGTAGAAGGGAAAACAGGTGCGGTGTCAAAATGTTCCCCTATTTTTTGTGATCATCTTTCTGTTCTAATTCACTGGGAAGAAAATGAACTAAAGTATCTAATAGCAGGATTTTTTTAATATGTGAAAAATGATCAGTTAAGGGAAATTTCCTTTGGAAATAGGTTTAATTAAATTGTAAATTCAGCACAACTGACTTTTATTTCTAAATTCTCAGGGCTTTTATATAGGTAATTTGGAAATATATATCAAATAAATCTACCTGCCACTATTTAGATCTAGAAATCCTTCATACCCATCACCTTCTAGGTGAAGAAAACAAGACCCAGAAGTGATTTTCTTTAAGTTCATATAGCTGGATGCAAAACCAAAAATTTTAATAGAACCAATGAAGATAGTCTTTTCATAGATTCTGATTTTATAAGGGTCATGGCTGCATTAGTTTTGTATGATAATAATTTTCTTTTGCTTCCGTTACAACTGAGCACAAAATAAGCTGCTTTAAATAACACAAATGTACTATCTCATAGTTGTTGAAATTAGAATTCTGGTAGGTCTCACCAGGTTGAAATTCTGGTGTCAGCAGAGCTGTGTCCCTTCCAGTCGCCTGTTTCTAGAGGCTCCCACATCCTCTGGCTCATTGTCCCTTCCTCCATCTTCAAAGCCAGCAAGGTGGGTGGTCCCTCTCACACTTTGAATCTCTCTGATGCCCCTCTCCGTCTCATGTCTCCTCTGCCCTCCTCTTCTGCTGCATCTTTCTGACTGTAATATTGATGGTGTTGTCTAAGTAACAAGACATTTCTACAGACAAGTGCATATTTTTGTAATTTTAGAATCATCTCAAAGAGGAAGTAAAAGTTGTGATTTAGTTTCCTCCAAATATTTTGGTTTTTATTTCGTTCAGTTTTAAGTCCAAAATCAAAAAGATGTGCAAATCAATCAGATAACATGTCAATGAGAACACAAAGTAAAATATTAAGTTTCATTTTCCAAGTATAGGAATGCTTGATTTTGTTTATAAAATGCTTCTCAGTATATACTGATATGCAGTAATATGGTTTAGAAATTGATGCTGCTTGAAATCTGCGTATAGAGAAAATATTGCATCTTAGCTTGCTGTGAAGATTTTAGAAAAAATACATTTTGATAAAACTGAAGGCATTATGTGTTTTGATGTTTATGACACTCTTCTGACTGCACAAATCCCCTGACGGTTGCACCCACATCCATTATTTCAATCATCATATGCTCCTTAGACACCCAGAGCTCTCAGATCTGTATTCTGTGTTCAAATCTCAGCAGTGAGTATTCATTATAGACAATTCCATTGGGATGCTCCACAAGCATACCAAACACCATCCTATAGCATCCCCTGTCTTTAAGTGGAGCACAAAAGTCTAATCAGTTCCTAATCTAGAAACTTAGAATTTTTCCTAATTTTTGCTTTGAATCTGATTTTTTTGGTGTGTTCCGTACCTCTACCTTTAACGAACAACACCCCTGCACTCGGGGTGACTATGGTTGGGTTGTAACTGAAGAGACCCTGTGTTCCCGTCATGAGGGTGGCATGTGACCCAGGGCGCCTAATTAGGAGTGTCTCACTCATATGGGCCTCATAACTAGTTCAGGTGTAGGCAGATGATCCTAATTGATAATGCATTTATTGATAAGGGTTTATGCTGTTCACACTGGAATCACTACTAGAAAAGTTGGTGTAAATATCTGAGAATAAAGCCAAGGCTTTGAAAAAAGGAAATGGGCATAATGAAAGAGAGCCATGTTGATATGAACTTCAGCACTTCCCAAAGCTTAATCTATCTTTGGAATTCCCAGTTCCAAAAGTCAATACATTCTTTTAATTTCTTAAACTGACAGGAGGTGGGCTTCTTTAACTTGCAACTAAACAATCTTCGGATATAGACTTATGTACAAGTAGTCATGAAATCCAAATCTAAAATATCTCTCAAATCCAGGCATTATTCTCCGCAGGTTTAACTTCTTATCCTGCTTGTCTCCTTACCTTCCTATCCTCCTGCTACCACCTCTTCAAACTATCCTCCATACTACATAGAGGCCCATTGTCTATAGGGTAAAATCTAAATATCTGTGCAAGAGAGTCACTGTTCCCATAATTTAGTCCTGCTTATTGGTTACGACTTTTCATTTCCTGTGCATTCTTCTCATTATATGTCATGGGTGTTTGTTCCTTTTATAATGACCTCATCCTCCTGGTAAACAACTCCCCTTCCAATTAAGTCCGCTAGAGAAGATTTTCTTTATGCCACAGATCAGCCTAAGCGCCCTGCGTGATTTCACCGCACTTTGCATATCCTTCTCTTACAGCAATTCCTTCTTCACCTGTTTGATGATCGAAAACATGGATGCAATACTATATGCTTTATACCTACCCCCTAGCATATAATCGGTACTTTAAAATATTTTGGATATCTTAAGCTATGGTATAAAGGCCAAATTTCTAATAAAATAAACTTTACTTGATCCTAAATTAAGGGATTAGAATTGAATGTTGATTTGGAAAAAGGGGATGTCTGCAAGGTTAAGATATCAGGTAGATTTTACTCTGCAAATCTTGAAAAAATGAAACAGCATGGAATAACAGGGAAAAAAAAAAAACACACCCAGATTCTAAATAAGAAGAAATAGATTGAAAGTCAAGATTCCCAAGTCACTACCTGTCAGACCTTGGGTAATCTCTTCATGTCTCTAAGTATTAATTTCTAAGTGATAAAAAGAATAAACTTATGTCGTATTTATTGTAGAATTATTGTGATAAAGGAGCTAAGTGTGGTGAAATCACTAGAAATCTGAAGATAATTATACAAATGTAACATGAATAAATTATGAAGATGGAAATTTAATATAGTATAATCATACTTAACAAGTAAGTGGTTTAATATCTCAGATTCCTTAACAAAAGATGTAGAAACTATAAATCAAATGCATAAAGATGGGAAAGAATGCATGTATTTTAACTGCATAGTAATAAAATGGAATTTTCCCGGCTATTAAATTTGGAGATAATACTGAATGTTTTATAAGTTTTGTGAAATTCTTGCTTTGTATAAATATTAGAAAAGCATTTCTAAGTATATAAGCGAGTTACAAACCTAAAAGTACCTATCTCAATATTCAGCACTCATCAGCTGGTGGGAAACATAGATCTCTTACATAACTATAATGCTTATTGTTAAAAGTCAATTGCATTCTTCAAAATATCAAGTTGCTTCAGTGACTAATAGTCTTGACAAGGAGCAACCAAGCCTCTGTGAATTTTAATTTTGAAGACTGAATCATTATAAATAAAACATAGACATTTAATAAGCACCCCCACTGCTACAGCATTGAGATCATCTAGGACCACGTATTAAATGAAGGAAAGATACACAGGAACTGGGAATATAAAAAATGTTGACATATTGGAAATAATTATGACACTAAAACTTAGAACACATTACATTTATTTTTGTTAACTATTTAGTCTCTAAAATCTGATATTTTACAAATAATTTTATTTGGGTTTGACATCAGAAAACAACTTTATTATTTAAAAGTATAATCCAGTTTTAGTGATAGAATGTGTATCAACAGTGGTGACATTTTGTTATAATGGCAGCCTTTTTAACATGACATCCAGCTGACAACAAGTATAACTTGTTATCTAAGAGTTATATTATCATTTTTGCATTTCACTTTTGCAACCAAAGTAAAAAGGTTGGTTAAACTTAACCTTTAGCAGGTGTGAAGAATGAAATAAAGTACAATGTAAGAAACAAATAATCATAAAAATTCTATAAACCAATATATCACTAATAAGACAGATGAACTGATTGTTGATGGTACTATGTAATCTACCTAGACTATTACATGTGCATTCAGAACACATGGCATTCAATACCTGCTGAACCAATATTGGTTCTGATTTTGAGTAAATACTTGATGTTCTGAACCAACAATTACCTGTTTAAAATGGAGGTTAAATACATACCTTTAAGGGTTGTATTAAAACTGGGAACACATACACTTTGAAGCACTTTACTAATGACAGATGATTTTATTATATATTTTTAATAGCTTTTCTTTCTTGGGGATACTTTTAAGACAGTAGTATCAAACCTGGATCCCTAATTGTCTCCTAGACAGAAGAGGAAACTTCTGGAAGAATGAATGTAATTGCCTTAGCAGCCACTTTCTTGAGTGTTTTCTTCTGGTTATGCAGCCTCAGTTTTTGTTTTTATAACCACATTTATTATCCCTCCACTAAGTTTTATTCAATTAATCATTAAATTGGGCATACTGTGTGTCAGGCAATATCCTAAATCCTAGAGAACATTGAGAAGGTAAAAAGTACACACACACAACAGAAAACACAATCTTTGATCTCCTGGGATTTATAAACCAGTGAAGATTACCATTAATGAATCAAACAAATAAATGTTAAATTGCAACTATAATCTGTATATGTATAAGAATATTGCATGGAATTTTATTCTAAGGGAAGCTGACCTGATTAAAGAATTTAGGTAAGGCTTCCTAAAGATAGGATAAGATATTTGAGCTGAGATTTTAAAAACTGCATAGCAATTAAGTATGTGAAATAGAGTGCTTGGTAAAGGGGAGATTGTTCCAAACAGAAAGAAAACAAGTGTAGGCGTCCTGAGCCAGGAAAATAGAGTGGATGCTAAGGGGGAAATTGTTCCAAATAGAAAGAAAACAAGCGCAGGCTTCCTGAGCCAAGAAAAGCTGTGGTGCATTTGATGAACTGAAATATCATTGTGGCTGTAATGTGGCAAGCAAAGGGAAGAACAGTACAAAGAAAGGATGTTTTACTCTATTACTGTCTTTTATAATCTTCCAAATCATCAATCCCTCTAATTTTGGGCCATCAATTTCTGCCTTTCCATAATTTTGTATCGCTCATTTATTAAGCACTATGGTTCAGTCATATTCTATATGTGACAGTTTCCAGTTAAAGCCCAATGTTAGTCTCTGGGTACCTCCCATAACTTTTGGATCAAGAAGAGAAACAAAGGTCTAATCACAGCCTCTTCTCACCTCCCAGACCCAATACATGGATAAGAGCACATTTTGTCAAATCACACTCATTTCTTGAAATTCAGTAAAGATTTATCTCCCTATCTCTCCAAAGGGCAAATGGCAAACTTGTCCGTCCAAGAAAAAATGTGCACTTGTTGTTACAATTGCAGCAGGTGATTAAAGGGTATGTTTTGTGTCCCTGTAATCATAGTCTACAGCCCTCCTACATCTTACATACTTCCCCAATTAGGACATTTGATTCGAACCTTGGAACCAACAAGTTCTTGTGAGGGCCAGCAGGTCCCTGTTTTCCATAGAGGCGGTATTATCTTTCTCAATATAGGCAAAGGGTGAAAGACAAATAGTCCTACTCTTGTATATTTGTACACTACCAGATGGATAGTATGGCAATGATTCTAAAAGTTTAGTAGGTTTATGGAGCTTTGCTGATTGGAAATCAGGCAATAATATCATCTTTGATAATTTCCCACTGAAGTCTATTGTCTGCATTTCTGGTCATGACATTGCATGCTTTTAAGTTTACAATTTCCTTAATTTGAAATCATGCCAGGACAGATACTCAGAATTAAATCTGTACCTAGTACAGTACCTAATTTTACCAAAAGTGAATGGTGTGCAAAATTCTTCTTCAGTGATCCTATAATCCCAGATCTGCAGAATTTAGCTCCTTTGGTGGTATTCTTTCTCTTTCCTGAAGCCCTAGCTTGTACTAGTACTAGTTAAAATGCTAGCAAAATGCTAGTAAAATACTAGTAAAATGCTGGTACTAGTTAAAACTCACTTCATGTGGTAGTTTTGGATTTCATTATTCCTTTTACATTTCTTATTGATGTCTACTGTAAGGGAGAATTTTGTCTTCAAGCATTTTAGCTTAATAAACTGATTTTAGAATGGCTCATTACTCTTATTGAGTTATAACCCTTGACTAGTATTAGTTATTTTAAAGCTCAAATTGCCTCCAGGTTTGACCAGTGGTAGCATTTTTAAGTGGCCCCTGTGTTCTGTGACCTGTCCTTGTTAATCTCTGAGTGCTAATTTATTTTTTGGTACTACAAAAATATTCCAAGCATATTTCTTTATTTTTCCTGCCCTAGTCCTGAAATCACCTGGTTCTCATAATAATAGCTGTTTCTCATAATAATAGGCTAAAACTAATAGTGAAAGCTTGAAAAGTAATGGGATAAATACATAGTCTCAAAGTACTGCCCACCCCCCAAGCATTTTATCACAAGATTCTTAAAAATTGCAGTGGAAAAAATAATAAATTTTCAATGAAGAAAACTGGTAAACACCACCTTAACCAAGTAATCAAAGCTAGCATCACAACTAATGGAACAAATAAAAGAATGTGTTTCCTGATAAGATGCACTAGAAAGAACAAACATCACATCTGTGGTTCATTTCCCAAAGATATATAATCTCAGCCTAGTAATCAGGAACTATTAAATAAACCCCACTTGAGGGATAGTCTAAAAAAAGAATTGGCCATAGTCTTCAAAAATGTGACTATCATGCCATACAAAGAATCATGGAAATGCTGTAGATTAAGGCATGGCAATTGAATGTAATTCATAATCTAGAATTTTCTTTTGCTATTAATAATATTATTGGGGCAATTGTCAAATATGATCGAATTCTGAAGATTTTGCATTATTTTAACAATGTTAATTTTATGATCTTGGTCATTGAACTTAAGTTATGTGAAAGGGTATCCTTGTTTTTTATGAAATATACTATAAAGGATTTAGGAGCAGATAGGCAATTGGTCTGTAACATTCTCTTAAATGATTCAGAAAGAAATGTCCATTTAGAGAGAAAATAAGACAAAAATCTTAACATTTGTGGAATCTAAGTAAAAATCATATAGAATGTTTCTGTACTATACATCATTTGTTTTGTGAATATGAAATTGAATACTTTAAAACTACAATCAAAGAAAAAATACAAAGGAAAATATTTAGAGACAATAATTTTAAAAAGTGTGATTAAAAAAATTTTAAATGAAATGTGTTATGGGGCTGGGGATTTTTTTTAAATGAAATGTGTTACGGGGCTGGGATTACAGAGATGTGTTTTGAGAATTTTTTTTTCCTTTAAATAAGTAATAATCTCCAAAGTTATCTAACCATTCATTTGATATTTGTTATACTTCTGTTATATCATGAGTATCATTTACATTAATGAGATTTAATTGGAACAATATTGTAATTTCAGGGGGAGAAAAAGCCAGAAGGTTCATGAACTCAATAAATAAAATAACTGGTAATTGGACAAGGTGATAAATTTAGAAGCAAAGGAGACAGAGAAAAAGGCACTGTCTACTAACCAATTCCAGCATCTTACTGACATTATCAGGAGGGAGCTCAGAAAGACTTTCACTAAGAATGCTTCACAGCCCCCAAATTTCAAAGCTTTTAAAAAAGAAGATGTTAAGATCAAATTAGACCAGGTCATGTTTCTCATTAGGTTTTTTTTTTTTTCTCTAATGAGGAACTTTTATTATTTTTTTCTACTTTCATTCTATCCCTGAATTTTTTGACCCTAATGGGCTAAAAACCATTGCTGAATTTTAACAAGTGATTTAGCTTTTTTTTTTTTTAATATTGGAGGAGGATATTGTACTCATTTATGTTTTCTTTACAAAGTTTTTAATATTTTCTATAAGCATTGCCAATTATGAAGTAAAGATTGCAGTTCACACATTCTGGCAGTTTGTAATTTGGTACATAATTAAAGGCTTTTTCTAAATACCATTTGGTACAGCAAGATATATGAGAATGTTTATTTTTTATGGAATCCCTAGGAACCTTAAGCTAATTCTATAAGAAAAGAAAGTCTACCAACATGGTATCAAAAATAATTATACAATATGCCTATCATTAAGCTAAGATATCCATTTTTGGTGGTTCTAAGTGTATTGT
>PVIY010033630.1:0-27867 GCA_004026745.1 Myrmecophaga tridactyla
CCCCTCTGCCCCAGACCTCTCCCACCCCTTAGAATAGGGATTCTTTTTTCTCATCTGGGCAATGCCCCTCGCCTCCTCCACACGCCCCCTCCTTCTAACTGGGTCTCTAGTCTGTCTCTCATCCACCTGGTCTGAGGCATGGACCTGGGCACACCTCCTCCCACCCCCCACTGACTCATGTGGGGCTTGTGGTCCAGCTCTCTGACCCCACTAAGGCCTCGTCCCCTCACCACCAGGCACCAGCTGCTCAGAGCATCTCTGTCCTTCCAGTCACCGTGCTGCCGCTGGCTTTGGAGCATCTGCGAGGCTGGAGTGGCCTGGAGCAGCCTTCCTCTGTCCCCTCTCTAACCTGACTCACTCCTCTTCGACTTGTAAGGTGTGAGTCATCCCGGTGGCCTTGGGACCCGCCCACCACCCTCAGCGGGGCCAGCACCCTGTCCCCTGTTCCTGAGATGCGATGCCTGGTGCGCTCTGCACTGAGCCACCCCACCCCTGCTTTGCATCTTTCTAGGCTGCAGACCCCCTGGTTTGGGCCCCTTATGGCAGCTTTGGGTCTCCTTTGTCATTCCAAGCCCAGCACTGACTTCATGCCTGACCAGAGTAATGGGTTTTAGCTTCCTGATGCTATCACAAGTACTGTACAATGGGTGTCTTAAAAAGGGGAACTTACATAATCAAGGGTTTGAGGCTAGGGGAAATCCAAAATCAAGACATAATCAAGGCAGTGCTTTCTTCCCGAAGTCCCTGGCACTCTGCGCCTGGCTGCCCGACGTCCTTGGCCCTGGGGTTTTCTGACAATGCCCAAGACGGCCTCTTTCTCCTCCGGGATGCACTGACTGCCAGCTTCGGGCTGCTCCTTGAGCCTTTCTCTCCCTCCATGGCCTTCCCTCTAAGCCTTCGGGAGCAGGATTCAGGCCCACCCTGATTCACCTGGACCACACCTTCATGGAAGGAATCTCATCGCAAGGTCCTCAAAGGTTCACACCTACGGGAGCAGAGAACATCTGCAACGTGGTTTCTGGGAGCAGAGCTCAAAGTGCCCACACCTGCCCGCAGGTAGATCAGTCAGTAATGAGGCACTCGGCAAATGCATAAGCAAATGGTCCCTGTGGAAGAGCAGAGTCCGCGCAGCCCCCTCCCCTGACTATCTGAGCACGTCATTGTAGGCCAGGCCCACTGCTGCAGGAGGGCTGAGGGCTCGGCCACTGCCCCACATTGTGAGGAGTCCATTACTTTATCTGTTCTCTAATAGTGACATCAAATGATAAAGGGGCTGTGCTTCTTTCATCTGGACCCCTGAGGAGGGCAGAAGCACTGGGGACCCGTGGATGGAGTGGACAGGGGCCAGTCCTCAGTTGGGCAGCCAGGAGGCCCCTCCAGCTTTCCCACGTGTCCAGATGCTATCCTGAGCATGCAGGCACCTGCTCGGCTTTTAACCCTTGTTCCTCATTGTACAAGCTGTGAGTGTTGAGCCAGGAGACAAGCAGAGCCATCAGGGAGATGTGTCACTCTAAGGGTCTGAACCCCGGGTGGCCCCCACCCTGAGGTCCTGACACCCGGGGCCTGGGGCAGATCTACGTCCTGGGCAGTCCCGTGTGCCCACCCCCATGGAACCCCTGTTCTCCGGATACAAGCCCTGCCTTCTGAACCCTCGGGCAGGGCTCCCGAGGAATAGGTAGGTGAGACATGGGCATGATCGCCCCCAGCAACTAGGCGTGTTTATTCCCCCCACAGCGTCTGGGGTGAGGACGGAGTTTAAGACGAAAACGGAGCAGCTGGTGTCCAACCCAGGACCATGAAGGGAGATTGTGGCTGCAGCGTTTACTGCATGGAATCCACCAGATACAATGCCCTGAGATGCTTTGCTTTGAGGATTTCAGAACTCATTTCCACCAATATGTCAGTACCATAAAATACTGCCATTTATTTAGCATTTTAAAATGGCTATGCTTTGCTGTTTGCTGAAATCTGCAGGGAATTTTTAAGGTGAGGAAATTTTAATAAACTAGGCCATATCCTGCTTTTCTTACATATAAACTGAAGAGAGCATTTTATTACAACATCAAGGATATCCATCTCTGTGAGCTGAAGGAAGAAAAACTTTTCCCCGTATAAAGTCCTCCAATGGTCCAGGAATTGCCATGACGGCCCACTTGCTGCGTCTTCCCAGGTGATGTCCTAGAAGGGTTGAATGCTGAGCCTGGCACCTATAGAGGAGCTCGCTCTAAGCCCAAAGCCTTTTTCAAGGCATCCTTAAATTCTTTGTTCCTCAGGCAGTAGATTAAGGGGTTCAGGATGGGGGTGAGGACTGTGTACAAAACAGAGATGAGCTTGTTAGAGCTGCGGGAATCGATGGCCTGGGGCCGGACGTACATGAAGATCAGGGCTGTGTAAAAGATGGTGACCACCGTGAGGTGGGATGCGCAGGTGGAGAAGGCTCTCCAGCGGCCAATGGCAGAGGGGATGCGCAGGACGGCCAGCACGATGTGCGTGTAGGACAGCATAGTGGCCATGAGAGGGAAAACCAGGATGATGAAGCCCAGGATGAAATCCACCAGTTCCGCGGTTGAGAAGTCTGTGCAGGCCAGCTTGAGGATGGGGGAGATGTCACAGAAGAAATGGTTCAGGACGTTGGAGCCACAGAATGTGGCACTGGAAATAAAGTAGACCTTGACCACAGAGATGGTGAAGCCACTTGCAAAGGAGAAGCCCACAAGCTGGACACAGAGGCCAGTGGACATGATGACGGCATAGCGCAGGGGGTGGCAGATGGCCACGTAGCGGTCGTAGGCCATGGACGCCAGGAGCACACATTCGGTGCACACCAGGGAGCTAAAGAAGTAGAGCTGAGTCATGCATCCCACAAAGGAGATGCGTTTCCGCTGCAGGAGGAGCCCGTCCAGCATCTTGGGGAGGATGTCACACACGTACCAGATCTCCAAGGATGACATGATGCCCAGGAAGTAGTACATGGGCCGATGGAGGGCATTGCTGGTCCAGATGGTCAGGATGATGGCCAGGTTCTCCACCAGGACAAAGAGGTACGTGAGCAGGAAGAGGAGGAAGAGCACGTACTGCAGCCTGGGGGCCATGGGGAAGCCCACCAGGATGAAGGCGCTGACTTTGGTGACATTCTCTCCCCTCATTCTTTGTTCCTCGGAGACGCAGTTCTGCAAAATACGATCGTGTAGATGTGAAGGGCTGAAGGGCAATTGGGGAGGCAAGAGGTCGTTGCTGACCCTCTAGCTTCTGCTTTGTCCTTTCTTGTAACGATCATGACCAGCCTCTCTGGGGCAGCAGAGCAGAGGAGCACACGTCCGTGGTAGGCCTTAGCATGAGATTTTGTTGGTCTCGGTCTCCTCTGGGCAGCACGACAGTCTAAGGTTGGGTTTCTGGAGGACCTGTAGCACCCCCCAAGGAGACTACATGTTCTTGAAACTGTGATTTTCCTAAAATCTGGAATTCACTAAGGAATCAAAAAATAATAAAGTAAGAGCACATCTCTTTTTTTTTTTTAACTTTTTTCTTTTAATGTTGTGATAGTTACATATTAAATCATTATTTTCATGTGATCTGAAGTATTCAGTTACATATGAGCATTCATTTCTTTCTTGCAAAACTCAATATTTGGTAATAGCTGCATACACACTAATGCAATAGCATTCCTCCACTGTATACATTAAATCATTTAAAAGAAATGAGCATTTTAAGAATTATATACAAATGTACCCTGTAAATGTTATTGAAATGTGTTGTTAGCTCTACTGTTTTAAAATACCTTCAACAAATAAAATTAACAAATACCCTTCAACATATTCAAGTTTGCAAGTCAAGCCTCAAGAAAATCAAATTAAAAAAAATTTTTCTAGAACACTGGGAAGAGCATATATACGTTTTCCTTATGGTCTTAAGAATCTTCACATTTTTGAGAACTTGCTAAGTTCTAGTATCAGTTTCTTTACATGTCATCTTCATCCCCCCAGAAAGCTCTGCTCGATCCTTCTCTAGTGAAGGCGCACAGTCTTATGTGGGAACGCCGGGTCTGGCCGGGCCACGCCGCACCAGCTCCTAGCAGAGGGCATGCAGACACCTAGATTGATCCTGTGTGTGGGCTCTCGTCTCTGAACCGCACTGTCAGCTACACGAGTGCCTCATGAGCCCAGGCGGGTTCAGGGCCCCTACAGCTAACGGAGCCTTTAATTCCTGATATGACACAAAGATCAAGAAAAAGTCCACGTGTGCTGTAGTGTGCAAGAAAGCAGCAGCTGCATTCTCCAACCTGGACTAAAAAAACAAAAAAGGAAAACCCGTTCACTTAGCGGCAGATTAGCAGGGATGCTCCTCATGAAGGGGCAGGACTGCCTGAGGCTGAGCAGCTCTCAGCTGCATTTGGAGTTAACAGGCAGCTGTGGAATAGAAACTAGGGTTTCTGCTGAGTTGGCTGCTTCCAAATCTCATCTGTTTAACCAAAGCATCTTCGCATCCTTCAGTCACTCCTTCTCAGCCCTGTCGTTCTCAAACTCCCTGAGTCCGTCTGGTTCTTGAGCAGGACACCCTGGCTTGTAGCTAAGACTGGCTACAAACACCTTAAAACAAGAAGGGCCTCAAACCGGGCGTGGCGGCCTTAGGCTCGCAGGAGGCCCCTCCTTGGCGTGAGGCCCTCAGGGCACTGACCGCAGCCCTTTAACCCCATCCTCACGAGCGGTGGGTCACGGCCAGCTAGGCCTGGCACATGCTTCCTAGCTTAGTAGATAGTTGCCCTTCCTCTTGATTCTCAAGTTGATTTTAGAGGAGAAAGCGACTCCATAGGGCTGGTGGGACAATGGGGCCAGGCAGGTTCTGGTTAATAAGACCTAAAGCCAGACACGTGGGCCAGGCAACCTTGGGTGCCAGAGGAGACTCCCAGGCCAAGGTGGGGGGGGGGGCGGCGGCCCCTTGTGCCATCTCAGCCCCCTTTAAGACCGTGTAAAGGAGCCGAGACATAAAACCCAACATCACAAACGTCAGAGGGGGCTGTCAGTAAGGAGAGATTTCTACAGCATTCTGGAGCCAGGCAAGCAGGCGGTGTTGGAGGGGCCTGCGGGGCGGGATGGAGGGGCCGGCGCGGGAACACCTGACCTCTCCGGAACAGTCCAGGGCTCCCCTCATGCCCTCTCCGCCCCCCACCTCTGGCTCCCAGGGCCAGCACGCGGCGAGGGAGCCTCCCTCCTCGCCTGGGCCTGGTACTTTAACATACAGCCCCCACGCGGGGCTCCCCACCGCCCTGCACCCGCAGCCGCGCCCTCGCGGGTTTCAGCGGAAGCGCAGAGGCCAAGGGGAAGGGCAGAGGGACAAGCCCCCGCGCCCCAGCACCAGCACCGGACACGGCCGGAGCTGCTCCCCAGGCCAGGTTCTCCCGGAACAGACCGCGTCCGCACGGCGGGTCGGACTCATTTACATGGACAGATGCAGTCGCCGGCCGCCCTGACTCTTCTCTACCAGATCCTAAAAACAAAATGTCTCATGATAATTAGTATTCCTCAGAAAAAAGGCAGAGAATACCCTCTAAGAGAGAAATATAGGGGTGAGGGGAATTAATAAAGACTTGGAAGCATCCGAATTTTTCATCGGTAAGGGACTGGCTAAGGAAGTTTTGCCGCATCTGCACCGCGGAATACTGCGCAGTCACTGAAAAGAAGGCGGCAGGTCTGTCTGCAAATATCGAATGATTTCCAAGATACACATTTAAAATGTTTTAATGTTCAAATCGGCATCTATAGCGTGCCTCTACCAGCACAGGTAAAAGTACGGAAACGCTGCATGTGAATAAACCATCTCTGATGGTCGCCAAGAAACGGGAAGTCGCTGGCCGGGGGTGGGGAGGGGAGGGGGCAGGGAGACGTCTTCGGGGGAAGTTTTTTCCTACCCTTTGAAGTATGTTTCCTATGCATGCATTACATATTCAAAACGGCTATTCCTTACTTGCTTTTAAATTCTCAAAATTTTCTTTTAATTAGAAAATGTTATGGACTGGATTAAAAATTCAACACTTCAGTGTTTTCCTCAACCACAGCTCCACATGTAAACCAAACACATACAGAAGAAATGAGTAAATAGGGAAAAGCATGTCCTACAATATGGGATGTGCTTTTAAAATGGCAAACAGTTCAACTAAGATATTGCATAGAACACAACTAAAGTTAAAATGTTGAACAACAAACTAAAGAATATTAGCAAAAGCCTCTGCCATACCAAAATAGTGTAGAAAAAAATAGAAAATCTGAAGTTAAAATGAAATAGAAATGTATTAATGGGCTCTGTTGGAGCATGAACAAGTAGGCAGTTAAAAATCTAAATATTTGAACACTATATAATTAATTTGAATTTAACACATCTTCATGGAAAAGTAAACAGAAACATCCAACTGGTGTTTGGCAGACACAGACATGCATAAATGGCAGATCACCGCATTCACTTGGTCTTTAACATAAGGAGAAATTGTCAGAAATAAAGTTGAAGCAGCAGATTTAATAGGTAGCTCTCACTGCCTGGCAGCTCACACAGGTGAATTAAATAAGGATGCAGAGTGTTGTGATAATATCACTTGCTATGTGGACTTAATGGCTACTAAACTCAGCAGGCTGAGAGGAAAGATACTTCCTTGTTTCCGGTATCCAAGGAAATTTTTGGAACCAAATGAGCTAAAATGGCATTAAAGAAAAATTCAATAAATGCCCAAAGTAGAAATAATCTCTTCCCCATTTTCTTAAAAGCAACAGAATAAAAATTAATATTAATTGACATCAGTCTAAAACAAACCCCTGACAACCTGGAAGGTTTTTAAAAGGCCTCTACTCAGGAACTCAAATCAGAGAACAAAGGGAGCTGCGGTTTCAGAATCCACAGTCGTGGTTAGAGGGCAGCACTGCACACACGTGACTCACCAAGTCAGTATTCGGAGGCAATTTTATGGTATGAAATACTTTCGATTATAAGTCAGAAAGAAGGAAAAAATAAACAAGAATACTACTTGAGATCCAGAAAAATTATACAGCAAATCTAAGGAAAGCAGAAAAAAGGGAAAAGTTAAAAATAAATCAATTTTTAATTAATTATGAAAAAGGAATTGGTTCTGGGGTAAGGGTGGAGGACATAAAATAGACAAAACTCTATCTAGTTTAATAAACAGGAAAATGCAAACGTGCACTTTTAGTGAAGACAAAGCAGACAAACGGCAGATATAGGGGATCCACTGAACTATGGGCCAAGCCCAGCAACTACTTAGGGCCCTCCTATGTGTCCTGGGGGGCAGTCCCCTTAGCGTCATCTTACAGATGAGGAAAATGGCACACTAAAGCACAGAAGATTGCTAAATGCAATTGTACAACAGCAAATGTCAGCATCTCAAGGAAAGGAGCGATTCTCTGAGAAAACTGAGGAAAACTCACTATCATTTTGATGTAAATATAAAAATTGCTCAAATTGCTTCCAAGAAACCCATAAGCCCAGATTCTTCCATTTATGCCCACCCAGTTCATTCCCATGTTACATAAACTATTACAGAGCATGGGGAAATCTTCACAAGTTTTTACAAAAATGGTGAATTCCTAATACAAAAACCTGAAAAGACTGCACAAAAGGAAATCTACATACCAATTATTTCTTTTAAACCATAGTCACAATATCCAAATAAAACACCAGCAAACAGAAGCCAGCAGCATCTTTCCAGGTTTATTTCAGGGGTGCAAGGAGGTCTCAAGTTTAGGAAATCTGTCAGAACTGCAAGTCCAGCTGATGCTGAAAAGGCTTTGATAAAAAACTATTCCCAATTTATACATTTGTCACCCACATAAGTTCTTTTCTTATGTGAGGAATAACCTCTCATGTCTCAAGCAGTCTCCCTCCAGTTCAATACCAGACCCCTGACCACGCCACCGAGTCAGGTTTTTCTGCCAATGACAGGAAGGGATGAGGAACGGACTCAGTTATTTCCAGACAATGAGACTTTTGACCTAGAAAGTCTGAAACAACAACGTAATTGATTAGAGATTTCAAAATAGATATTTTAAATTTAGGCTTCCTATACACCAGCAATGACCAACTGGAATGTTCCTTGATGAAAACATACCATTGTAAAGATGTCAAGATCATAAAATTAACCTGAAATTTAGCTCAATTATAATAGAAATCTCACCATATTTTTTCTTGAAACAGAACAAAGTATTCTTTAAATCATCTGGAAGCACAAACAGGAAAAAAAATGACCCAGATGAACTAGGAAAAAGAATTCAGGAGATTAACAAGGAAGCCCTTCTATTTCAGACATGGAAAAGACACCTAAAATGGAAACAATAATGCAACAAAGCAATTATTAAAACATAACCTGCTCTGGCCTGAGCGCCCACAGTCAAGTCAATGGGGCAGCACAGAAGGGCCTAAACGGAAGCTGAATACATGGCACCCCATAATTAGCAAGGAAGGGCTTCCCAGGGGGTGCCAACGTGGCTGGTCAAATGTTTGTTAAAATCAAGTCCGTCCTCTCCTCCTACCTTCCCTCAACAGACTTCCAGATGGGCAAAGCATGGAGCGCCCAGGGGTGCCGCCACCCGGTCATTCTGTCCTACCGACCGGCAACCACACGGCGGACAGACTCACAGACTATAGGGCACAGACGGCCTGCCCAGGTTTTGTTTTGTTTTCTTTTCCCGTCTGTTCTGTGGTATTGCATTAGATTGACTCTAAAGCATCATTCAAGCCAAGTTCGTTGGTGAGAGTTTAAAAACAAGTGAGGAGCGCGGTTTACCGTGGGAATGAAACTTGGGTGGCTCTCCAGCCCCCCTCCCCGCCCCCCACTAAGTGATGGAGAATCGTTTTGGCCCGCACGTCGCATTCAAGAAGGTTCCTTACAGCTTCACTTTGGAAATCAGGACACTTCAGGCAAAAGCACAGAGTTCTGGGTTTTCTACAAGGCTGGAGGCCTGAGCACCACCCGTCCCCAGAGTCAAGTTCCCGCCATGGGCTGCACTGGGCAGCCCATCCCTTCCACCGCCGGCCCCACGCGCCCGGGGCTTCCTGCGCAGCGGGGTGCGGGGCTCCTGCGATCGCGGGAGTGTCGCCCCGGCTTCTTGGGGTGCGCAGGCCCTGCACTGCCTCTCCCTCGCCGGTCCGCTCCTTCTCTGCGGGCTCTGCGTGGCCGGCCTTAGCCCCCAAGACCTCCCATCTCCGAGGGAAAAACGGGCGCCCCGCGAAGCCGCCGCCTATCTAGACGCGCAGACGCGCCCAGCGCCTCGCCCTGCGCTGTTCCCCGCGCCTCGGGTGGGCTGGCCCACGCGTGCCGGCCCCGACCGTGGCTGCCGTGAGCGCGCCTTTCCGTCTCTTCCGCGCGGGCCCGGGGCCACGGCCCTCGGTGGTCTCTACCGAGAGCAAGCGCACCCACCCGGGCCCCCTCGGCACCTCTGTCCGACGCCGGACCTCCTCTCTGTTTCCTGCAGCCCCACGCGTGGGCCGGGCCAAACGCCAGGGGCCTCCACCGGCGCCCCCAGCTCAGGCGGTGAAACGCGGGGCTCTTCCCCGCCTCCTCTCGGGAAAGGGCGCTGCCCCGCCCCTGCCGCGGAGCCGGCTTCCCTGCACTCTTCCCTGCCCGCCCTGCGCTGTGCCCCACACCCCACACCAGCTGTCTCTAGGGTCCCCTGTCCCCACCCCTGGACTGTGGGCTCAGCGCCCTCACCGGTCTTCACCCAGCCTCTGGCCACTCTCCGCAGCATGCAAACCACTGCCCCTAGCCCACCCAGGCCTGACCACACCCTCCAGGCAAGCCTCTCCGAGGCTCCGGGCCCCTCACAGGTGGGATCCAGGCCAAAGGCTGCCCTTTCGGCCGGTGGAGAACTGCAGGCTGACCCCACGCCTTGGAAGGAGCTGGGGTCTCCCTGACCTTGGCTGGGATGGAACCCCCTGGGGGCTCCTGGGTCTCCCACCAGTCAGCTGCCCCCTCAGTGGGGAATCTCTGGGTCTGTGCTCAGCAGGGCGGGGGGGAGCCCACTGGAGGAAAAGAGGAGGATAAAGAGTCTTGGTTGAAGGTGCCTGAGGACGGCGAGCAGAGTGGAAGGCCAGGTCAGGGTGGGAGCGGCTGGAGTGCAGGTGCAGAACTTTGCCTGGGAAGGCAGCATTTGAGTCCTCAAGGAGGCCAGTCCTGCGCCCCTGGGGGAAAGCTCCCTGGGCCTAGAAGGAACAGGGCACGGGCTTTGTGCCAGGTACACACCTGGACAGGTGTAGCTGAGCGGAGTGAGAGGGCGTTGGGGAGACCTCGCTCAGGCCGCGTGGGGAGAGGTCACAGGGAGCCTCACCTTTCAGGGAGTACTCGAGCTCTCACCCTGCGGGGCCGGGCCCACGCCTGACCACGTGAGCCTGGCTACCGTGCTGGCATCACCTGGAGAGAGCCGGCTAGATGGTGGGAGGTGCTGAGGCCACTAACAGCCTAGAGGTGGACAAGCCCAGCCAAGGACAGGGCAAGGACGAAGAGGAGAAGAAAGCAAAAGCAGGGCTGAAAACAGCGCTCAAAAGGCAGGAGGACGGAATGGGGCTTGTAGGGACCGGGTGTGAGAGGCAGGGGAACTGCGAGGGGAAGACTCCCAGCAGAGGTGGAGCCCTCCCGGGGCCACTGGAGCGGTGGCCAGGGGGCTGGCGGTGACCTTGGGGAGAGGACATGTCAGGGAAGGGTCAGGGACAGAAAGGATATTTGAATGGATTAAGCAGTAAATAGAAAATAAGAAATGGAGTTACCGAGATCTTCCTCTTAGGAGAAAGGAAAAGGATAATAAAAGTGGTGTGCTTAGGCAATGTACTATTTCCCCAGAATCTCTCATTTTCTTTCTTGTGCCTTGAAGGATAACTAGACACCTTATCTGGGAGCTACTCTCTGAGCCCAGTTCTGTGGAGTTAAAAAATGCAAGAGTGAGAATCCCGGTTTCATCACCCCCAAAATAGGGGTTATCTGGAAGGTGGTTTTGTGGAGGGTCTGTCTCCAAAGACATCAGGAAAACAAGCTACACCTGGAGCCGTGAGCTGGCGCGATGCACAGGCAGGCCAGAGTGAGCCCCCCATCAGAGCCTGGGGGCAGCTCCCCCAGGCCCCCACCACCCCCAAACCCCAGCAGGTCCCAGACCTGAACACCCAAGTGAGCGGAGTGCAGGGCTCTCCCAGTGTTGGTTTAGGCTGGTTTGGGTTTTGTCAAGGATTAGAGATTGGGGCTGGAGACAGCCGGAGTTTGGATTTTCTTCATGGCTCAGGCTATAACTGCCAGCGGGGTCAGCCTGGGGGGAGCTGGGGGCCACCACTGGGCCAGCCAGCCCCCTCCCTCATTGCAGACACCTTCCCTTGGTGCCTCAGCCCACTGAGTTGGAGCAAAGCATTTACAAGAAGCAACTCTCAGTGTCTCCCGAGTCCCTTGGCATTGCTGGCAGTTCTCATACTTACCATTTTGAAGAAAAATGTCTGGTCATTTTTGGCCTTGTTAAATATGGAATAAAGGAACTTTAAGCGAGTGAGAGGGAGAGGGAAGAGGAGGAGGCAGCAGGACAGCGTGAGCAGGGTGGGCAGGGGGAGCCCAGGGGGCGGCCGCAGCAGCAGAAGCTTCCTTCGGAGGCTGCAAACTGGGCCCTCCTGCTTCTCCAGGCTGGACACTTCCTGCCTGCCCTGGGCTTTGCAGCCGGCAGAGCAGGTGGCTTTGTTCTCCAGATGCTGGAGAAGTGGCCCTTTCTGAAAATGTTCCTGCGCGCGCGATTTCAGCGGAGGCTGATGCATGGAGGGGGCAGGAGGCAAGGGGCACGGGCGCGGGAGACGTGGATGTGGGAATGGGGTCTGTGCTGCCTGTGAAGGATTTCAGCCTGAGAAGCAGAGAACGGCTTGAGGAACGTGGGTGCAAGTGAAGCCTGAGGCAGGAGCGGTGGAGAGAGCGCCAGGGAGAGGTCCACTGTCCGGTGACTCAGTCCGGGACTCACTCCAGCCACTTGCCCTGAAGCACGTATCAAAGGCAGCTGCAGACCTGGTCCCTCCACCCAGAGGGAAGGACTCTGGGGGAACCTACCTGGGGCACCACCGGTGTCGGGGTGAGCCAAGTGCAGGCCAGGGTGACTGTCCCTCCTGCCTGGTGACATCCCTGGCTGGATGGCCTCAGGTGTGGACTGGCCCTGCTCTGAGCCACTGCGGGTTTAAGAGGCGGCACTGGGGAGAAGGGGCTGTGGCTCCCCTCCCCGCAGTGCACAATGGGACTCTGGGGTGGTTGGCCCCCACAGGGGAAGGAGCTGCCCACAGTGCCAATTAGCGCAGTCATGTGTGTCCCGGGAGACTCGGGGCCTGTGCTGGACGGCGTCTGGCTGCAGGGTAGCACCACAGGGTTGTGGAAATTCCCTTCATCTAGCCGTCTGCCGACCACCCCGAGCCCACCTCCCTCCTAGGCATTGAGGACCCTTGACCGAGGATCCGTCAGCCACCAGGATGAGGATGGGTGCAGGGCCCATGGCACAGCATGGCGGGGGTGGGGGAGCCTGCTCTGTCCCAGGTTTTCTGAATATTATTATTCAAAAGAAGGCAGGGCAATTCAAATTTTGGCATACGATAAGAACCTTTTCCCATATATAATCAACACAAACACTACCATGTCACTCTCAGCCAAGACATGACTGTCTTGTGAATATTACCATGAGACGATTTCCTGGACACAGAAGAAATGGGAGCAATCTTGTGCCCTGTGCTGGCTTCTGGAGTCTGGAAGCCACACTGTGCCCAGACATGGTGTGAGGGTGGGGTGGTATTCTTGTAGGTAAATACTCCAACTTACAAAGATGGCCTTCCTCCTCTCAAGAAGGCCAAGGAAAGAACAAGGTACAGCCCAATTAAAAAATGGACAAAATACTTAGACACTTCGCCGAGGAAGATCAAAGGGTGGCAAATCAGCACTTGACAAGATGTACAACATCAACAGTCCTTAGGGAAATGCAGCTCAAAACCATGGTGGGCTGCCACCACTCACTACCAAAATGACTAAAATTAAAAATAGTGACCACCCTCAATGCTGGTGAGGATGCACAGCATCTGGGACGCTCACTCATTGCTGGTGTGCACGCAAAATGGTGCAACCATACCGGAGGGCAGGCTCGCAGTTTCTTATCAACCCAGCAGTCTCACTCCTGGGCATTTACCCTAAAGAAATGAAGATGTATATTCACAGAGAAACGATACACCATTGTTTATAGCAGCCCTATTACACCTGCCCAAACCTGAAGATGACTCAAGTGTGCTCCCGCAGGTAAATGAATAAACAGGCTGCAGTGCATCCCTAGGATGGAATGCTAGTCACCAAGGAAAACCAGCAGGCCACTGATTTCATGGAACAATGTGGATGAATCTCAAAACCGCTGTGTCGAGTGAAAGAAGACTGCCCCCAAAACGTCACATGCTACTCACTTCCATTCATATGACATTCTCAGAAAGACAAACCAGTGACAGAGGACAGACCAGTAGTTGCCAGGAGTTAAGGGGGGGATGGTGTGACTAGAAAGTGGTGGCATGAGGGCCTTTTGTGTCATGGTGGGATGGTTTTGCATCCTCATTGTGGTAATGGTTCCATAAATCTATACAGGTGTTAAAATTACTAGAATTAGATACCTAAATTATGCATCAAAAAGTCAATTTTACTATTGATAATTTTTTTTTAAATAAAAAATACTTTAGCAAAGAAAAAAAAAATAGAACAAAGGTACAGCGCTGGTCATTGCATCTTCCAGCTCTCACCTGGGCCTGGTTAAATGTGCTCCCACATCTGATGGCATCATTTTCTTGTTCTGTCCCCTCTGCCCTGGGCACTGTCTTTTCTGCACTCAAGAAGGGAGGTGTGGGGTCCATCACGAGGAGCCAGACTGCAGCAGGTGGAGGCTACAAGGGGGCCAAGCTTATACGAAGGGTGAGCAGAGCCCAAGGAGGGCAGTGTCCATGGTGAGGGGTGGATTCTACCTTGCAGGCCTTGCATGTTGGGTCTCACGTGGGTACCCTGAGACCCCCCCACCCACCCACCTAATTCCCCAACATACATTCAGCCTTTCCAATCCAGTCCCTGTAACTCTTCCGTCATGGACAGCAGGTTCATTGTCAGCCAATGCACTTGGTACTCAAGTGGACAAGCTTTTGTAACTTAACATCCTTCAGGGAGAAGCATCTACAAAAAGTAAATCTCTCTCTTGTTAGTAATGGTGCCCTCTCATTATAATATGACTTAGTTGAGTTTTTACACTGAAAGATCCTGTCCCCATCAGGGGAAATAGACTGGTAAACAGGGTTTAGCAGAACCCCGCATCCCTCCCCATAGGCAGGCTGACCCTGTGATGGAGAATCTCAGCTACAAAGGCATGCAAGAAATACCAAGAAAGGGAGACAACATGTGTAACAAAATAGAAAACTTATATCCAAAGAAAGAGGCTTGATGGTGCAAGGATGGGTGGGATACTGGAGTTGGACACAAACTAAAAGGTGGGAAATAATAAAACAAGAAAAGGGTTTTGCATGAGTCAATAATGACAGTGTTCCCTTGTATTATTTAAGGTAAAGGCTAAGCTTTGTAAAAATAAAGAGTGAGCACAATCAAAAACTTAAATATGTTCATTTTATTAGCATCTGACAGTGCCAGGGTGAGTGGTTTAGATGTCGGAAGGGGCCTGCCCCATGTGTCATTCAGAAATCCGGGTTCTTTCCATCTTCTTGCTCCTTAATTTTCAGGGCATCATCACTACAATGTTTGACACTGGGTCATGGCTGTTTCTGGTCTTCCAGTTCTTGGGAAAGGGAAAAGAGTGGAAGTCCAGACAAGCCTTTTTCTTGTGAGCATTAAAGCCATAATTTATGCACATCATTTCTGTTTGGGCTTCTTCTGTGGCCACATGTACCCTCCTAGGAAGCTGAGAACAGCAGTCTCCAGCTGATATCCCAGCTGGAAGTCTGCACCATTGGAAGAAAGACCAGGCTTTGCTGGGCAGCTCGAAGTCTCCTCCCTACCCTGAGGTATATCACTGTACCTGAGATCCAAAAGAGAAAACAGGAACCCTCTTCTGCTCTCCCACCTATATGCAGTCCCTCGGCCAGCCGGCCAGCGCTCCTTCACACGGCATCTGGAATCAGCCACTTCTCCCCACCTCTGTGACTACTCCTGCAGACATAACCACATCAGCCCTTGCTTGGCTCGCCGCAGGGCTCCCTATTGCTTTACCATTAAGACCAATGAGGGGGATCATTTATTTATCTATTTTTGTGTATGATCCTTTTAGACCATCCAAAAGTCCACATTTTTCAGCTTGAAATCCTCCCATGATATGTCGTCTTATTCATAATAAAATCCCAAGCTCTTACTGCAGCTACCTGCGGTCTTTCTCTCCCCAAGGGTTACCTCTCCCGCCCTCTGGTCCCACCACCTCGACCTTCGGTTGTAGAGTGTGCCCGTCTGTGCCCATCACATTCCTCCCTCAGACACGGGGTTCACTTCTTGGGGAGGCTGTCTTCTGTCTGCGGTCGTTTGAAGCCGATGTACCCCAGAAAACCGTGTTCCTGAATTTAATCCATTCCTGTGGATGTGAAGCCATTGTAGGTTGTACCTTCTGATGAGGTGACTTCTGTTAAGATGTGGCCCGACTCAGTCAGGATGGGTCTTGAGCTATTATTAGAGTCTTTTAATTCAGACAGAGAGAAAGCCAGAGGGAGCAGCCAGAAGCTGAAGTAACAGAACCGAGGGGCCAGGAGAGGCTGTGCATCGCCACATGCCCTGGGACCCAGGGCCAAGGTCACAGCAGCCAGCCCCAGAATGCCAGCCCTTGCGAAGAGAACGCCGCCTTCCCATGCCTCAATAAGGACCTTTCCCATCCTTTTCCACCACTGACATCAACCCATTGCATGGTGTTTGCCTTAGCCAGAAGGAAACTAAAGCACCATCCCTGCTTTCCATGTCTGAAGCAATTTTTCTTTATACCCTTTCTCTATGTTATTTTTCTAATAGCATTTATCACTACTGGGTATCTTATGATAGATATGTTTGTTTATGCCCTATTGCCCCTCCACTAGAAAACCAACCCCATGAGATGAAGGTCTTTGTTTTGTCCATTTGCTGTGTTCTCAGCACTAGATGACTGTCTGCCACCCACAGGAGCTCAATAAATCTTACAGAATGGATGAATATTAATTCCATAAAACAAAAACAGGATATAAAGAAAAGAGACAATTAGAAATAGAATAAGTATAGAATATAATGGATGAATTTTTTAGAAGAGCACACAAACCCTCAATAAAATGGAGATAAAGTTCCTTATAGCATTGCTGTGAGCATTCCATAAATTAATTATGTGTAAAGAACTTAGCCCAGGACTTGGTACATAGTGATCATGAATCAGTGTCTGCTATTTCTAATGTGGGCTGAATGGACAGATGGGCACCAAAGAAAACTGAATTAGCGAGCTGAGATAGTGAGCCAAGGAATTCGCCCAGAATACATCTAAAGGCTAAAGAGGTATAAAGCATTAAAGAAAGTACATAAAGCATGGGGGCTAGATCCAGAAGTTCTGCCATCCATCTAATAAGTGTTCTGAAGGAGGAAATTAGATAAAATTAAAAGAAAGCAATTTTAAAGAGAACATAAGGAGGATTTACCACAAAAAACCAAAGAGTTCCAGTTGAACACAAATCATAAGCATATGATTTGAATTTTTTCCCAAAGTGAACACACTTGAACATTATCTGAATCAAGAAATCTCCCCAAGAATAATCTTGTTCTAGTTTGCTAGCTGCTAGAATGCAATCTACCAGAAACAGAATGGCTTTTAAAAAGGGGAATTTAGTAAGTTGCTAGTTTACAGTTCTAAGGCTGAGAAAATGTCCAAACTAAGGCATCCAGGAAAAGATACCTTGGTTTAAGAAGTTCAGGGTTCCTCTCTCAAGTGAGAAGGCACATGGTGAACACGGCATCATCTGCTAGCTTTCTCTCCTGGCTTCCTGTTTCATGAAGCTCCCTGGGAGGTGTTTTCCTTCTTCATCTCCAAAGGTTGCTGATGGGTGGACTCTGCTTCTCATGGCTATGTTGTTCTTTTCTGCTTTCTGTGAATCTCCAGCTTTCTCCAAAATGTTTCCTCTTTTATAGGATTCCAGTAAACTAACCACGACCCACCCAAATGGGTGGAGACACATCTCTGTCTAATCAAGTTTAATACCCACATTGACTGTATCGCATCTCCAAGGAGACATCCCAATCAAATTTCCAACCTGTAGTACTGAATAGGGATTAAGAGAAATGGTTGCTTCCACAAGATTGCTTAGAATTAAATCATGGCTTTTCTAGGGTACATAAATCCTCTCAAACCAGCACAAATCACTATCCAGACTTCCAATACTATAGAATAGTTCTGACTGTTTTAAAACCCTACAGTTTTTTTCTCTCTCCCTCTTACCCCCTCTCCATCTCGCCCTCTCTCACACACACATATGCACAGGTACACACACACTCTGCACACAATCATAAGATTCATGTTCCATTGTGTCTGGACTCTTTCACTCAACATTAAGAGATTTATCCATGCAATTGTATATAACTATATTCTGCTTATTCTCACTGCTTCATGGCAGTGTTGGCAAACTAGGGTCTACAGGCCAAACCTGTCTTACTTTCTGTTTACATAAATAAGGTTTTATTGGAACACAACCATGCCCATTCATGCACATATTGTCTATGTGATTGCTTTCCTATGGCAAAAGCAGAGCCGAGTAGTTGCACAGAGACTACAAAGCCAAAAATATGGAGAAGTTTTGCTGACCTTTTTCAGAAAAAATTTGCTGATCTGTTTTAGGGTATTCCATTGTGTTAATATACTACAATCTATTTATCCATTCTAATGTCAATCGACATTTGGGTAGTTATCAGTTTTGGATTATTAGAAGTAAAGCTGTTTTGAACATTCTGGTGCATTTGAAAATTTATGTATGAAAGTAGAAGAAAGAAAAAAAACAAAAAAAGATAAAAAATATGTATGTATTTCTTTGGGGTAAATACATAAGAACAGAACTGTTGGGTTACAAGGCATACGTAGGTTGAATTTCATTAGACGCTGCCAAACAGTATTTCAAAGTGGTTGTACCAACTCACGCGTGCCCCAACAATATGTGAGAGCTCTGGTTGCTGCAAAACCTCACCAATATTTGGTATTCTCAGTCATTTTCATTTTAGCCACTCCAGTGGGTGTGTAGTGATAGTCCACTATGATTGTGATCCAGTGGGTGTGTAGTGATAGTCGACTATGATTGTAATTTGCACTTTCCTGACTGAACAACTTACACTTTTAGGTTTATTGTCCATTTGATGTTTTCTTCTCAGTGTACCTTTCCCTAATTGCTAACAAAACTGGGTGCCTGTCTGTATTCTTATTGGCCAGCTGGCCATCTTCCTTCTGAGCCCTGTCAAGTGCCCACTCAAGTCTTTTACCTGTTTTTAATTGGGCATTTCTCTCTGCATTTCTCTCATTGATTTGCAAACATTCTTTACATTTTAGATATGATTTATTCTGGTAATCTGCGTGTATTGAAAGTGCATTCTCTCACTCTGAGTCTTGCTCATTCTTACTCCTAATAACATCTTTGATGAAGAGAAGCATCAGCTCGACAGGGTGCTTAGTCCAGGTGTCCAGCCCTTCCTCCAGAGCACACGGAAAGGCACGATGACCCTCACCCAGCTCCTGGGGGCGGTGCTAACTAACCCAACCCTCTTTAACTAACCCAACCCTCTGAACTCATCACGGTAATGTACATTTGCCATTAGTAGGATCGGGAACTGAGAAGGAAAATCAGTTCATGGCATTGCCTTGGACAGTTAATGTTTTGTGGTCAACGGGACATAAATTGGCTTTACAATACCGAGGGAAGGTATGGTATTCCTTAGTTAGTGGAAAGATCCCTTCTCTGCACTTTTTAGATATCCCATTTAAGAAATATTTCCTGACTCTAAAGTCATATAGGTGTCTCCTATGTTTTGTTTCAGAGACCGTTTAATTTTAGCTTTCGTGTTCAGATCCGCTATAACTGATCTTTTGTATGTTGTGAAGTAGGGCTCAAAATATGCATAATTTTCATACTGATTACCAACTGGCACAATACTGTTTATTGAAAAGACCCCATATTTCTGTGTCAAGGGCCCCCACAACCACCCTCAGATTTGACAGAAAACTCAGAGGACTCAGAAAAGCTATTACATTCATACTTTGTTTATTACAGCAGAAGGATACATTTAGGATCAGTAAAGGAAAAAGATGCATAGGACAAATCTTAGGAAAACACCTGTACAAGCTTCCAGTTGTCTTCTCCAAGTGGAATTGCACAGGCAACACATAATTCTCCCAGAAACGATAATTGACAATGATATGTCAAGTGTAGCCACAGGGAAGCTCACCTGAGCTTTGGTGTCCAGGTTTTATTGGGGATCAGTCACACCCTGGTCCCAGGACTAGTCATACCAGCATCATCTCCTCCCCATCCTTTCCCAGAAAAGTGGAGGGATCTATCCAGTGGAGTAAAGTAGATTGAGTTAGGTAACCTCAAAGACCATGTTCCTTATCTTAATTCCATTCCTGTGGGTGTGAACCCATTGTAAATAGGGCCTTTTAAAATATATTTTTATTGAGAAATATCTACACATGTACAGCCCAGCCATTTTATACAATCAATGGCTCATATTATCATCACACAGTTGTGTATTCTTCACCATGATCATTTTTAGAACACTTGCCTCACTTCAGAAAAAGAAATTTAAAAAAAGAACCCATACATCTCAAACCCTGTACCCCTTCCTCTCACTGACCCACAGTATTTCAATCTACCCAATCTTTACCCTTTACCTCCCCCATTATTTGTTTATTTATTGTTTATCCCTATTTTTTACTCATCTGTCCATACTCTGAATAAAAACAGCATCAGACACAAGGTTTTCACAATCACACAGTCACACTGTAAAGGTTGTATCTTTATATAATCGCCTTCAAGAATCAAGGCCACTGGAACACAGCTCAACAGTTTCAGGTACTTTGTTCCAGCCACTCCAAGACATCATAAACTAAAAAGGGAGATCTGTAGAGTGCATAAGAATAACCTCCAAGATAAACTCTTGACTCTGAAATCTTTCAGCCACTGAAACCTTATTGTCTCGTTTTTCTCTTTCCCCTTTTGGTTGAGAAGGTTTTCTCAACCCCATGCTAGGTTCAGCTTCATCCTGGGATTTTTATGTTACCAAGGAGATTTACACCCCTGGGAGTCATGTCCCATGTAGGAGGGAGGGCAGTGAGCTCACCTCTCGAGTTGGCTTAGAGAGAGAGGCCATGTCTGAGCAACAAAAGAGGTTCTCTGGGGGTGACTCTTAGGCATAATTACCAGCAGACTTAGCCCATCCTCTGCAGGAATAAACTTCATAGGGGCAAACCCCAAGATTGAAGGCTCAGTCTATAAATAGGACCTTTTGAATACTCCAGCTTGAGTTAAGGTGCGGCCAACTGATCAGGACAGGCCTTAGTCCTCTTCCTGGAGACCTTATGAGGAGAAAGCCAACTGGAGGAGCTGGAAGCCAGAGGTCAACAAAACCAGGAAATGGAAGGTCAGAACATTACCATGTGATAAGAAAGCCAAGGACCCCAAGAATCACTGGCCACCCAGCACACTGCCAGCCCAAGAGGAAGCTTTCCAGGCTTGAAACCATATGCCGATAAGTTCCTGTTGTTAAACCAGCACACCGTGTGGTATTTGTCTTAGTGGCCTGGAAGCTGGACATAAGGACCCTCCCTTGGAGCCCCAAGGTGAGGTGAGGAGGCCCTCTCCACGAGTTTTAGACATTTCAATTGTCCATTCCAGTTATGTAAAACCACTATTCTGAGGACCACTCATTTGATTTGATATGATGGCTCTTTGCCCATTATTGGATATTATGGGCTGTAAAGTGTATTCCTTGATTGGAATAAATGTAGCTTGGCATTCCAAATTGGTACAGTCATTTCCGTTCCAGTCCTTTTATAGTATTTTGAGCAGTTGCCTCTACATCCTGGCATGCAGACCCAGTCCAGAGTTAGTGTCCATTCCTGCTGGAACACATTTATGGACTCCTGGGGCTACCTGCAGCCATCTGACATCATCTACTCACCAGCCATACAGGGGGGTCTCTTCCCACCCTCCTCTGGAGTCTGCACACAGCTGTCTGCAGCCGCTGCCATCCTCGCTGACACACATGACACTTGGTGGCGTTTGGTGCCTCAGGGGGTGCAAGAGGGATACGGTGACAATCAGTCAGCTCCTCATGTCCACTCCCCTCATGGATCCAGATGGTCACCCCTCCTGAGCACTCTAGGATTTCTAGTTGCCAATTCCAATCGCCCTCTGATCCTGCATGGAGCTCTTCTGATGGGTGTCAACATGCCCCACTTTAGCGTACCCCTTAAATTCCCACTGGTATGCCCCACAGAGGCACCCTTACTAGTCCAGATTCGATTGCCCATCTGCCTGACCACACAGCCAGGTCACTGGTTACCATGCATGAGTCAGGGAAAGTGGCATGCAGTGCATCCACCAAACTGGTCTGCTCTTATCTTCTCCAATCAGTTCTCCCATCAGTTGGTCATGGTGAGGCAGCCTTCCAAACGGGACACTGTCCGTCCACCTCAGAACTGCCATCCATACCACAGGCAGCTTTTGTTGATAAATTAAAAGCTGTTCATGGGGTTCTGCGTGTGGCAATAGGATTTAGCAGCACCTCAGGCGGTTTCAATGTCAACCCTGGAGGAAAGGCGTGCCTGCTTGTTCTCCTCTGGTAGCATGTTGCTGCATGAAGCATTTACATTTCACTATGGCAACATTTCTGGAAATGCCCTTCTTTATTTGAGCATTTCTTTGACATCACCCAAGACAATATTATTTTTTGCCCTTCAGTTATAGGGCAGTTTCAATTAATGCCCAATTGCAAGGTAATAATTGCTTCTCATATGGCATATATTACCTTGTCGTATCTGTGGGTTTTCAGCCTCCAATGCCAGTGTTTGCCTCTGGGTGGCACACCTGGGCTTTTGCAGTGAGCCCAATTCTGTGTAATCTGAGTTGCTGATACTTTCAGAATCATAGCTGAGTGTGGAACATAAGGGCCGAAAGGCAATTCAGACGGAGCCTGCTTTTCTTCAAGCTACCACTCCAATACAGAATCATATCATGTGGTTTTATGGATAGGAATTAGTAACATTTCCAGATGTGTTCTTTAAAATGCAAACCATGCAGCCAGGTGCTGTCCTTCCTGCTCAGTTCAGAGGGAGGCAATGACAGCAGCTTATTTTCATTTGCCTGTGAAAGCCATAGGTGCTTCCGCTCAGGTAACTCCTAAGAAGTTCACCCTGTGAGTTGGCAATGGATCTTTGTGGGGCAGTCAACCTTTGTTTCCTAAGGGAAAGAACTACATCAGTCATATCTGAACTAGGCATCTCTAGCCCCCTGCAGCCTTCAATATCACATAAGAGGATGAAAAAGACCAAGAAATGCTATTTCTAAAGTCCCAACGTGTATTCAGGCCCACTAAAAACTAAAAGTTAATCAGAAGATTAAAGAATGCTTCCTCTCCCTCATACCCTACCACCATATCAGTGGGACTCCAGTGTAATAACATGGATTACAACAGAGAGAAGTGCAAGACACAGATTTTATTTAAAGAATTCTTAGGGAAACCCAAAGACAATAGGTGAAGGAACAACAAAAAAGGAAAGGAAAGGAAACAGAATTCTCTGGCTTATAGCTACATCAAAAATTAAACCCAGCTTGACTCCTAGCCATGTTAACATAAAATCTTGTATGAAAAGCCTGATTACCTCAGTTCCTATCATGAGATGAACCATGTCTGGCATTCAACAAAAAATTACAAGGTATGTAAAAAAACAAGGGAAACTATGAAGAGGCAAAACAAGCATTATAACCAGATTCAGATATGACACGTATGTGGAATTATCAGATAGGGAATTTAAAATAAATATGATATATGTTAAGGACTTAATGGAGAAAATATACAACATGCAAGAACATACGAGTAATGTAAGCACAGAGATGGAAAGTCTAAGTAAGAATTAAAAGGAAATGCTAGAAACAAACAAACAAAAACTACCCTTTAACAGAAATGAAGACTGTCTTGATGGGCTTTTCAGTAGACTGGACATAGCTGAGGAACGAACCAGTGAGCTCAAACATGTGTAACTAGAAACTTCCCAACAGAAATACAAAAAGAAGAAAGAATGAAAAAATGGAACAGAATAATATCCAAGAACTGTGGAACAATTATCAGGGGTGTAACATGTACAATGGTGATAGTCAAAGAAGAATGAGAGAAAGGAGCAGAAGAAATATTTGATGTAATAATAACTGAGAATTTTCCAAAATTGATGATAGACACCAAATCACAGACCAAGGAAGCTCAGAGAACACCAAGAAATAGGAATGCCCCCCCCAAATTGATACCTAGACATATGATATTCAAACTGCAGAGAACCAAAGCCAAAGAGAAAATCTTGAAAGAAACTAGTGGGGAAAATGCATTACCTATTGAGGTACAAGCTGAGAGTTACATGGGGTCCAGGTAAACATGTAGCTCTATTAGTCAGGATTCTCTAGAGAAACAGCCAACAGGAGACATCTGTAAATATGAGATGTATAAAAGTGTCTCATGCAATCACGGGAATGCAAAAGTTCAAAATTCGTAGTACAGGCTGCAAGGCTGGCAACTCCAATGAAGAGTCTTGACAAACTCCACAGGAGAGGCTGGCTGGCTAAAGAAGTGAAAATTATCTCTTCTCCCTTAAAAGTGTTCAACTGAGTGGATCAAGTCCAATGGTTTGGATTATCTCAGGGCATGGTAGTACTAAGAGATGCCTTAGGGGATTTCCTCTATTCCAGGAAAACTCTTCTTTGCCTCCACTGTATAGTTGCAGTCCTATTTCCCTTAGATAGTCAGTATCAATCACCCCAGACAGAACAGTAATCCCCTTCCATGCCTGATGGTTCAGGGGCATGAGAAGCCCAAAGTGGCCAGGTGGTGGTTTTACCTTTCAGTCCAGTGGAATCATTGTTGTGTCTCCTGGTAGGAGCACTCCTCCTTGTGGAACTAAGACCTGTAGACCAGCAGAGCTTAAGGTTTCAGGGACAGGAAGCAAAAATTTTCCACCTAAGGGTGGTAGTGAGTGGTGCCACTCCCATTTTCATCCCTTGATTCCTGAATACGTGAATCCTGGCTATGGGAGAAACGGCACCAGACAGTGGATGCTGATTCAGACCACACACAGCTTCCTGGAGAACATTTGCCAAGCCCTGCAAGGTATTGCCACCTAGTTGGTGCCAGAACTCTGTCTTCAATAGGCCATTCCACCGTTCTATCAACCCAGCTGCCTATGGATGATGGAGAACATGGTAATACCAGAGAATTCCATGATCATGTGCCCATTCCCTCACTTCATTTGCCGTGAAGTGGGTTCCTTGATCAGAAGCAATACTGTTGTGGAATACCATGACAATGGATAAAGCTTTCCATAAGTCCATGGATGGTAGTTTTGCAGAAGCATTGCATGCAGGGAATGCAAACCCATATCCAGAGTGTGTCTATTCCAGTTAGAACAAATCATTGCACCTTCCATGATAGACATGGTCTAACATAATCAACCTGCCACCACGTAGCAGACTGATCACCTCAGGGAATGGTGCCATATTGGGGAATGAGTGTGGGTCTCTGCTGCTGGGGGCCTGGGCACTCAGCAGTGGCTGTAGCCAGGTTGGCCTTAGAGTGGAAGTATATGTTGCCGAGCCCATGCATATCCTCCATTCCTACTTCGCCCACTTTGTTCATGAGCATTCACACAGGACTGCACAATTCACGTTCTATTTCCATGATGGATGGATTACTACTGATAGAGCATTCACATAAGACACAAATATCTCCATGTTTTTTGCCCACTCAGAAAGGTCTATCCACATACCTCTTCCCCAGACCCCTTTGTCACCAATTTTCCAATCATGCTCCTTCTGAGTCCCTGACCGTCCAGCCAATCCAGTAGCAACAGCCTAGGAGTTAGTATACAAATGCACCTCTGGCCAGTTCTCCTAAGCAAAATGAACAACCAGGTGCACTGCTCGAAGTTCTGCCCACTGGGAGGATTTCCCCTTCCCACTGTCCTTCAGGGACATCCTGGAAAGGGGTTGTAATGCTGCAGCTGTCCACTTTCGGGTGGTACCTGCATATCGTGCTGAACCATGTGTAAACCAGACCCAAGTTTTCTCTTCTTCAGTCAGTTCACTGTAAGGAACTCCCCAGTCCTCACCCCCATCCTGAACCCCTTAATCTACTGCCTGAGGAACAAATTGAAGGATGCCTTGAAATAGGCTTTGGGCTTAGAGCAAGCTCCTTTATAGGTGCCAGGCTCAGCAATCAGCTCTTCTAGAACATCACGTGGGAAGACACAGCCTGACTGCTGAGGCTGCTGAGTGGGCCATCATGGCAATTCCTGGACTGTTGGAGGACTTTATACGGGGAAAAGTATTTCTTTCCTTTAGCTCACAGAGATGGATATCCTTGGTTTTGCAATAAAATGTTCTCTTCAGTTTATATGTAAGAAAAGCAGGATATGACCTAGAATATTAAAATTTCCTCACCTTAAAAATTCCCTGCAGATTTCAGCAAACAACAAAGCTAACCATTTTAAAATGCTAAATAAATGGTAGTATTTTATGGTGCTGACATACTGGTGGGAAATGAGTTCTGTAATCCTCAAAGCAAAGCATCTCGGGGCATTGTATCTGGTGGATTCCACATAGAAAATGCTGCAGCCATGTCCTCCATTCATGGTCCTGGGCTGGACACCAGCAGCTCCGTTTTCATCATAAACTCCATCCTCACAATGTATATGCTGCATCATAAACGTCGTCCTCAGTTGATGTGGAGGGAATAAACATGGCGCAGTTGCTGGGGGGTGATCCTGTTTGGACTGTGCCACGTATCCATGTCTTACCCACTGCATTCCCTGGGAGCCCTGCCCGAGGGTCCAGAAGGCAGGGCTCGTGTCCGGAGAACAGGGGTTCCATGGGGGTGGGCACACGGGACTGCCCAGGACTGTAGACCTGCTGCAGGCCCCAGGTGTGAGGACCTCAGGGTGGGGGCTACCCGGGGTTCAGACCCTTAGAGTGACACATCTCCCTGATGGCTCAGCTGGTCTCCTGGCTCAACACTCACAGCTTGGACAATGAGGAACAAGGATGAAAAGCAGAGCAGGCGCCTGTATGCTCAGGACAGCATCTGGACACGTGGGTCTCTAGCCCGTCTCTCACCCACCTGGTCGGAGGCATGGACCTGGGCACACCTCCTCCCACCCCCCACTGACTCATGTGGGGCTTTTGGTCCAGCTCCCTGACCCCACTAAGGCCTCGTCCCCTCACCACCAGGCACCAGCTGCTCAGAGCCTCTCTGTCCTTCCAGTCACCATGCTGCCGCTGGCTTTGGAGCATCTGCGAGGCTGGAGTGGCCTGGAGCAGCCTTTCTCGGTCCCCTCTCTAACCTGACTCACTCCTCTTCGACTTGTAAGGTGTGAGTCATCCCGGTGGCCTTGGGACCCGCCCACCACCCTCAGCGGGGCCAGCGCCCTGTCCCCTGTTCCTGAGATGCGATGCCTGGCGCACTCTGCACTGAGCCACACCACCCCAGTTTTGCCATCTTCTCTTCAGTGCCAAACTCTCCCCAATTTGGTCCTCTCAGAGTGGCTTTGGGTCTCCTTTGTCTTTCTAACCCCAGCACTGACTTCATGCCTGACCAGAGTAATGGGTTTTAGCTTCCTGATGCTATCACAAGTACTGTACAATGGGTGTCTTTAGAAAGGGAATTTATGTAATCAAGGATTTGAGGCTAGGGGAAATCCAAAATCAAGGCATCAGCAAGGCAGTGCTTTCTTCCCGAAGTCCCTGGCACTCTGGACCTGGCTGCCCGACGTCCTTGGCCCTGCAGTTTTCTGACAATGCCCAAGGCGGCCTCTTTCTCCTCTGGGATGCACTGACTGCCAGCTTTGGGCTGCTCCGTGAGCCTTTCTCTCCCTCCGTGGCCTGCCCTCCAAGCCTTCGGGAGCAGGATTCAGGCCCACCCTGATTCACCTGGACCACACCTTCACGGAAGGAACCTCATCGCAAGGTCCTCAAAGGTTCACACCCCCAGGAGCAGAGAACGTCTGCAACTGGTTTCTGGGAGTAGAGCTCCAAGTGCCCACACCTGCCCGCAGGTAGATCAGTCAGTAATGAGACACTTGGCAAATGCATGAGCAAATGGTCCCTGTGGAAGGGCAGAGTCCACGCAGCCCCCTCCCCTGACCATCTGAGCACGTCATTGTAGGCCAGGCCCACTGCTGCAGGAGGGCTGAGGGCTCGGCCACTGCCCCACATTGTGAGGAGTCCATTACTTTATCTGTTCTCTAATAGTGACATCAAATGATAAAGGGGCTGTGCTTCTTTCATCTGGACCCCCGGGGAGGGCAGGAGTGACCCGTGGATGGAGTAGACAGGGGCAGACCCTCAGTCGGGCAGTCAGAAAAGCCCCACGTTGGCAGACGTTCTCCACTCCTGTGGGTGTGAACCTTTGAGGACCTTGAGATGAGGCTCCTTTGGTGAAGGTGTGGTCCAGGTCAATCAGGATAGGAAGGACTGAGAGATGCTCTGAGCAGTTGGCGCCTGGTGGTGAGGGAACGAGGCCTTAGTGGGGTCAGGAAGCTGGACCACAAGCCCCACATGAGTCAGTGGGGGGTGGGAGGAGGTGTGCCCAGGTCCATGCCTCAGACCAGGTGG
>PVIY010033631.1:0-27869 GCA_004026745.1 Myrmecophaga tridactyla
ACAAGTCTGTGTTGGCCAGGAGCAGTGCCACAGCAGCAGCCCCCAGGGCCCCTGCACCAATGGACCACATCCCCATGCTGAAGAAACTCGGGTCCTGGAGGAAAGACATTTCTGGAGATTGAGAGGAAGGAGGATGTTCCGCTCCCACAGGATAGCTGGAATCTGATCTCCTGTGCAAGGCTCTGGCTGGACAGCCTGCCAGAAGGCAAAAAAGCAAGGGGTGGGGAGCAGTAACGTCAGAGGCGAGACTGGACAAGGTTGCTAAGCACCTGTCGATGCAAGAGCTTGGGATACAACAGAGACATGGAGGTTCCTGCTCCAAGGAACTCCCCAGTGAGTCAGAGGCGATGACACAGAAGTGACAGTTTTCTCAGACTCTTCTCTTGTTCCCTCTCCCCATGCCCCCATGGCTGTGGCCCCCTGTTATGTGGTGCCCATCCATGGCGTGCCCCTCCTGGTCAATGCCTGCTTGTGCTTCACAATCCCATTGGCTCAGCTATTACCTTCTCTCTGTGATTGGAGGATATGTAGAACAACGATGGCACTATTCTGTTACTCTAGCTTTCTTCCTCTTTAGTCTGGGAATGCCTCAACACAGTGACCATATCCTGTTCATCCAGCCCCCAGCCATTCACCCATGCAATCCCAGTAAATTTCTTCCAATTAAGAATAGCCTTATTTTTTTTTATTCACTGTAGAGATAAAACAGGCTTCTAGTAAAAATAAAACAACAGCAAAAATGAGGCAATACATGAAGTCATAACTGAAAACAAGCAAATGTCTCTGAATACCACCCAGAGATGGCCCCTGTTAAACACCAGTGTCTGATCTTTTTATCCTGGGAACAGAATTACATAGACATTAAAAAAGTGGGAGTAGAGATTAAGGGAAGAGACATGTGGGAAAGAGCAGGGTGCTGGGTGCCTACTTCAGAGGATAGTGGGCAAAAGATGTCCATCTACCCAGGGTAGAGATCCTGCAATTGAGATGGGAGTTACAGGCCAGGTTCTGTCAGAACTGAGTCTTGTTCCCACTTCCTGCCGAGGTGCCTCACGAAGGGCTCCCTGCAGCTGTGCACCTTGAGCTTCTGGGCAGAAGTCCCTGGTACAGCACCCAGCCTTCCTTCTCCTGACAGCCACTCACAATACTTGTCCTTCCACTTGGCTCAAGTGTCATCCTAGAATCTGACTTATACTGGGGTCTCCTTCCCGAATTACCACTCTGATTCCCTGCACACAGATCACCAAGTACAGCTCCAGGTGTGTATGTGGGGGGTATGGGGAGTTGGAGTGGCCCACCTAAACTCAGACTCAATTCTCCCCTGCAGGACTTGGCCAGAAAGAGGGTTTCTCCAAAGGATTAAGCGAAGGCTTGGGACTCTACATGACACTGCCAAGGGAGGGCGCTGTGAGGGTTCCACTGCAATTGAGGTAGGAGTAACTCAGTGAGATGCCTTGAGAAGGAATAGGTCAGCCAGACTAGAGTTTAGGCCTGCCTGAGCAGTTCATATTTAAGAAATAAAAAGGTATCTTTTATTCCAGACAGGGGAATGATCAAATTAAAACAGAAATTTTAAAAAGAGGAATTCGGCATCTATATACTCAAGAAGAGGAGACCAGTGTGTGCTGGGGTGCTGCTACAGTACGTATGATGTTGAGGGACTCGGGCTGTGAGAGAAGAGTTTCTCATAGCCTCACCACGCAAAATATAGTCCATGAATTAGCAACATTAGCTTCACTTGGGAACTTGTCAGAAACACAGTCTCAAGCCCAACCTCAGAACTATGGAATCATAAACTGGATTTCAATCAGATTGGCAAACAATTCATATGCACATTGAAAGTCTGAGCTGCATTGCCTTGGAGCAAAGAATTCAAGATTTTGTGCTTGGATGACCATGAGCCACAGAATGAAGTACAGCCTCCAGGGCATGCTGGCTTGCACATTGTTGGGTCCTCCTCACCCCCCCTTCCCCCCAGCTTCCGTTCCCTCTGTTCCTTGTGGGAGGACAGCACCATCATAGTGACAATCAAAAACATAAACACATCTCCAGGCCTCTGCCTGGAGTGCTCTATCTCATTCTTGCAGTCAGGACTCTGGTGCCCCTCAGAAGCCTTCCCAGATGCATACCGCGAGGGAGTGAATGAATAAACACTCATTCACTCCCTTCCAGTACCGTGCCCAAACCTCACACATGATCCTTCTGATGTGCCTCCCACTGGGATTTGGATGTCTATCAGTTTTCTCTCCTCCAACTGTCTCCCTCAGTTCATCTCTGAGTCTCAGCGCCTAGCACAATGCCAGTTGATACAGAGTGGGCTCCCATATGTGTTGCCAGGAATTCAGTAAAACTGGATGATGAAGACAAAATTCACTGAAGATCAAAATCTTGGGTCAAACAGGAAAGACCCTTCAGTAGGCCAGCTTCCAATTCTTTCACATGGCAAAGTTATACATTACAGAATTACTGTTCACAGAACAATTAGAAGGAAAAACCACAGCTCTCACCTTCCTGTTATAAACAGATTCCCCAGGGCCTGGAACAATCGCTACACCTTTATACACTTCTAAAATGTCCCTGGATTTCCTAACATGTGTATATGATTCAAGACCATGTGGCTCAGTCTCTGATCACAGATCTGATAAACATTTCTGGCTCAGTACACAAAGGCCAGCTTACATCTGCTCTACAAGAGGCCACGCATCAATGCCTGGGACACATGGGTGCGCTGCAGGAAGTCCAAGACCTTCACAGTCAGCGACCAGCCTTGCAACACAACGAGACTCAGAGGCAAACAGGCTCTACATCCCCCTGCCACTACCTAGTTACATGCCCCCCCACCCCAGTCATTTAGTTGTTTTCTCATGAGTACAACAAGGGGATTAGAATGTACTAGATAATTATTCTGAAACATTTACTCAACACTGACCTGTTCAAAACATGGCAGGACATAAAACTAAACAATACACAATTCTCAAGGAGATAAGGGTTAGTGCACAAATAACAGAGATGTGAGTGGGAAGGGAAGGCAGCTTGGGTAAGGTATGAACATGGGGCTGGGTGAATGCAGATATGAGAGCCAGTTAAATCTGGTCTGGGCAGCCACAGGAGAACCGAGAAGGAAGCAGCTTTGAAGCAGGCCTAAGGATTCAGGGGGAGCAAGATGAAAAGGCTAGGTTAGGCCTAGTATGACAAAGCCTGGGAAACAGCAGGCTGGCTGCAGGTGGATGTCAGGGCTGCAGGGACCCTAAGAACTCAAACTCCCATGTTCCAATGGCTCCCTCCTCCCTACCTCAAGTTCAAGGACTGGTGAGCAAGATGCGGTTTTCAAATTACCTGGAGACTATGCCCCAGAAAGTGTGAGGAGAGACTGACTTCTGGGAACACTTCGTGTACAGGTCCCACGCCCCAGTGCACATATTCCCTATTTCTACCTGATACAAAGAAATTCCCGTCCTGGCATGACCTTGAGCGCCCATCACTGTACCCTGATGCACCATAGGGCAGAACCTTTTTTTTTTTTTTTTTAAAAAAAAGGAAGGGCAGAGAGAGCCTCAGTATCTAAATGGAGCAAAGCATTTTCACAAGAGCCCCCAATGTCACTGATTTGAGAGACAGGGAAGCCACTCAACTGGCATTTACTTAAGTGTCACTTGCGGAACATGTCCTAATTTCATTCACACAAGTTTTGTGATGCAGAGATGATACTGTTTTACAGCTGACAATACTGAGGTTTGAAGTTCAATAACTTCCTCAGCATCATACATCCAGCAGGCAGCAGCACTATGACCTGGACTCAGATCAGTATGACTACAGAGCTTGTCGTCTCTCCATTGTCACACCTGGCCTTCCCACACATTCAGCAGTGTGTTTCTGGAAATCAAGGGGCATGGTGTCTTTAAGAGAACTAAAGATCAGCTTGCTTTCAGTCATCAAATACAGTCTAACCACATTCACTCTAAAGGAAATTTACCATACAACAGATGTCCCTCCTCTTCCCCCCTCCCTGTTCTATTCCCCTTCCGCTTAAAGAAAGCCGGGTCAGTTTCTGTGTAAGATAACAGCAAGACTGTTTACAGCGGACACAGCCCCCACCTGACACAGCTACAGTATTCCCTTCCCCACAGTGGGGCTTATCTGATGGCCCTCTCCCAGAAGGCGAAGCATGATACCACGACAAACAAGCACCAGCTGTGACAGCTCAGAGTCGCAGCTCTGGAATGGGAAAAGTGTGGGGAGTTGTGGGGTGGTGATGGGGGTGGGGGTTGGGGCCTAGCTAGGCTCCTGAGGCCAAGCAGGGTCAATCCCTCCTCAGGCCTCATTTCCCTCAATTCCAGGTGAGTGCTAAGATGCCTAAAGCTCCCCAGTGACATGGGAGGATTCTATCAAAAACAGTTCCCTATGAAGACACAACCCCCACCCTCACCCATTTCAATGTCCAGCTTGGCAACCCTGTCTCTTCTCTGCAGCCCACAATTTACAAGGCACCTCCCTTCTCCAGATGGTCCCTTAGTGCCCATCTCGGTAGCTCAAAGTTGGAACCAAGACACTCACCGTCGGCAGCATCCACACCCCGTTCTGCCAACAAAGAGACCAACCTGCCAGCGGGTGGTGAGCAGTGAGCCGGTGGGAGGAAGGCAAGAGGGGAGGGCTGGAGGTGGGGTGTTGGAGGCCCGCCCATGCCCCTCAGCTCAGCCACTCCACTGGCAGGAGCAGGCACCCAGAAACCCTGGAGCTTCTTCAGCTGCTAACAATCTCCAGAAAATATAAAAATGGAGAGCTGCCAAGGCTCCCTAGCCCTACAGAAAGTTAAGCAAAATTTTGAGTTGCTTGCCATCATGCAGATAACATTTGCCAAATGCTAACAAACTCCCTCTCTGCTGCTATCTGGTGCAGACGAATGAAGAGAAGCACACAGGAAGAAAGGCCTTTCCATGGCTCCTTGGGCATGCCCAGATGAAGCCTCTTATCTGCTGTCATTTTTTTTTTTTTTTTTTTTTTTTTGGCATAGGCAGGCTCTGGAATCGAACCTGGGTCTCTGGCATGGCAGGAGAGAATTCTGCCACTGAGCCACCGTTGTACCACCCTGCTGTCTATCCTTTACCTCCACTGCTTTCCCTTATTCTGTCACATAAATGGCTCCTCTCAATCCAACACTTCCTTCCTGAATGCCCTCACCTACATGCAGAGTGCCAACCACCAGCTAGATACAGTAGGGACTTCCAAGTCCCTGCTATTCCTGACTCAAAGTTTCCACCTGGGGGCTCCGTAAGTATCTCAGTTGCACCATGTCCCAAATGGACCTCCTCAAGAGTCAGTTTCTCTGCCAGAGGTTCCCTGGCTCAGACAGTGGGAACCTTACCCTTCTTTCTCCCTCACTGCCCACAGCTAATAGTCACCAAGTTTTGTCTGCTACTTCTCTTCTCGAACTCACTGGTGCTGTCTCAGCCCAGATCCCTGTTATCTTGTGTCCGGCCTATTTCAGTAACCAGCAGTCTGACCTTGGCTTGGCTCTACAGCTCGATTTCCACGCTATGGCCTGAGTGACCCTAATGCACCCTGGCCTGATCATGCCCTTCTCTTGTGTTCAGACTCTAACAATGAGCTCAGCACGGCGACAGACCCTTTACAGCTAAGCACAGGCCAGCATACTGTACGCATCCCCTGCCACATCCCCCTCACCAGACACTCCAAGATACAAAGACTCTAACGAATTTTGTCAGGCCTCCATACTGTTGCTTACGGCGTTTTCTTCACTCTGAATGCTCTCCCTACCCATGTCTATTAGGTGAATGCCTACCCATTCCATTCCTAAGGTCCCACACAAACAAAACTTTCTCTCTAAAGCCTTTCCTGAAACCCTAACAACAGGCTGTTCCTCTGAGTATGTAGCCTGCACGCATGTGCCAAAACACACTTACCTTTGTACACTGCCTTAGCAAGTGGACTTAGTGTATTTTAGTAATTTGCATGCCTGTATTTATATACATTTGTGTCCACAATACGGAAGTCAGGGAATAAGGGCTGTCTGATTTATGTCCATGTTCCTAGCACCTAACACAGATCCTGGTAACTAGTTGGCATTAAATGTCCAGGGAAATGATTTGAATTTTACTGGTTAAACTCCACAGTGAGGCAGGGCTGGAACTAACTTGTAGCCACTCACTTTCACTTCAGCAAGGAAGGTAATTTTGAACACAGCCAACTTGATGTTAAAGAAAACACTCAAACCTGGGGCCCAGAAGATCTTAGGTTGGGTCCTACCAGTACTGCCCACAGCCAGGGCGACCTGAAGACACTCTGGGACTGGTCTCCTCATCTGTACAGACAGAGGAAGGAACTAGGAATAGAAAATCTATGAAGTCCTCTCAGTTCTGACATTCAGACTCTAAGGCACCATGTGATCACCACTAAGGATCTAAGGTCTAGAAAGGCATGGGGGCAGCTGCACTACTGCTCTCTTGCTGGGTGTGCACATTCTCACTCCCTGCTTCCTTGGCCTAACTCCTGCCTGTTCAGGGAGCTGCCTCTGGGCAGGAACTGATAAAGTCTTAATAAAACAAAGTATCAGCACTGGGTGGGTTAATTCATGTCTGAAACAAGTAGAGACAGTATCATATTCTAAAAATTAAGGGTACACATGCCCAGCCCAGCCCCTCCCAGGTGCCACCCAGGGAATCCTCCCTTCTCAGAATGAGCTGGCCTGAGGCAGAGATGGGGAGAAGGAAGGGGTGATAAAGAAGAACATGGCAATTAAGCGTGCCTGTTTTAGGCCCTCAGTAGACAAGGCTGTAAGGGCTGTTTACCTGCTTTTTTCTGCTCTCCTCTGCTCTTCTTTCCTTCCCTCTGAGCCTAGTTCAGCACAACCCCACCCGCCAACTATGCATATGAGGAAATTAAGGCTGAGAAGGGGACGTTGGTCCAGGGTCACATGAATGGGGGAGGAGCCTCACTGGTTATGCTGGGACTAACCAGCATAACCAGTGAGGTTATGGTCTCACTGTGAGTCTCCCAATTCCCAGGTTATGGCCACTTATCCTGTACTGGACACTCCTGGTCACAGGGAGCCAGCCAGGACCAAAGACAAGGCCACAAATGAAGCCCTCCAAAGTTTTAAGAGTAAAGGGCTCAGGACTCAGGAAGGGGACCGTGCAGGTCCCAAAACCTGCTTGCTGGTCTGAAGAAGGCTGAAAGCAAGACCATTCCTGAACAGGGTATGGAAAATTAGAACGCTAAGGACAGCCCCAGCTTCTCCCAAGCCCAACGCTCTTCCAGCAGCTTATCAACCTAAGTAAAATGTACTCTCAAGGGTCACAATGCTCATTGCCAGCTGACTGAGAATCTACTCTGCATCTTTCCTCCCTACAGCAACAAGGCCCAGTCAGTTCTGGATGATAAAGATGGATGCTTGAAAATACAAGTTTAGTAGCCCAATGACACAGGCACCCAAGATACCAAGAGCAGTGGGAGACGTCCTCCCACATACCCTTGTCTTCAATTACCAGGAACTAGCCACCTGCAATGAGCTCTTACCTACTGCCTGTCTTCAACTCCCAGTTTTGCTCCTTGGGATTACTGTCTGCCTGGCTCTGGCTCAGCCCTTCTTTCAGATGCCCGATTCAGAAAGTTCTGAACAGATGCTGAAGCAACAGGAGGACATAATCAGCTACTGGGAGACTCAGACATTTTTAAGGGTGAGGAAGGTGGTGGCTGCTGGAGGTCCTTTCCTCTGATCAGTGATCCTGAAGCTACAGGGCCTCCCAAAAGATCTGGCCATTCTGCCTCTCATTTGGGCAGCCTGCTCTATTACGCTACATAGGTGAAGGGAAAGCAAGGATGATATCTCAAAAGACACTCGGCTTTAGGACAGAAAACTGGATTCTCACTCGTTGACCCTGAGGCTTCTGCACTAACAGCACTACAGAAGGCAAAGGGCACAGCTCAGTTGTAATCTCTGTGCCAAAGGCCAGAGCTCAGTCCCTTCCCGTGCCTCTGGGTAGTTAGTTCTTGCCACATAAGACTCAGCTGAGGGAGAGGTGGAGTCTCTTCTCAATATTTCACAAAGAGCCAAACATCCAGTTGACTGGAAAGCTGGATTATTTTGGGACACTGACAAAGCTGGAAGCTTGGGAACCCCAAAATTCCAGTCCTGACCAACCTTCCCAGGTGTCATTTAAGTGTCACAAGCTAAGACAATCATCTGTAATATCTTGTCTCCTTGTAGGAGCAATGAGTAAGATCCCAACCAAATGGTATGCCCTCTTAAATGAAATTAAGATCTAATTCAAATCCCTACAACCCATATCACCCAGGATTAAGCACTGTTCCTGCAAAGGTAAAGGGGAGTGATTCTTGATTTACCTTCTACAGAGTTGTAAGAATCAAATGATGAAATGTATAGAAAGTGCTCTGTAAGCTTCAGAGTGCCATAAATGTGAAGTATAACTCTCATCCCTAATATGTTGTTCGTACAAAAATAAGGCGGCTTTGGATGACTAGTTATTTTCCAAGGAGTCAGGATTTGCATTCTGAACCCTAATTCCCAGTCTTCAGGACCAGGGTAAAGCAGGACCTTCCAAGACTCCATAGAAGCTGGCTTTCCAAAATAAATCTGGAGTAATTTTTTCTTTTAAAAAAAAAAATCTGCCAGTGATAGAATTCTCGCCTACCATGCAGGGCACCAGGGTTCGATTCCTGGCCCATGCACTCCAAATAAAAATAAATAAATAAAAATTCAGCAAATAGTGCTGCAAGAAGGGGCTAATCACATGGAAAAGGAATGAAATGTGGACCCCCCCACACACACAGCACACAAAAGGAAAAAAAAAATTATCTGCCAGAATCAGAGGAAAATACATGAACAAATTTATAAAACAAACCCCAAACTAAATTGAGGTTTAGATAATCAGGCTGTGGAACCAGCATCGTGTTCTGTGACTGTGGAACCAGTCAGCTGGGCCTGAACCCCTGAGTCGGGCTTCTGGGACTCCCAGGGTGTTCTCCATCCCCGAAGGCCCCGTCAGGTCCGCCTTAACTTCCTTTCCCTTATCTCTAACATCTCCATCATCTCTTTCTCTTCCCTGCACCTGCGACAACCCTAAAAAGAGACTGTCATGATTGGTGCCTCGTCATTTTTTCACCGCATCTTTTCATCCCCAGATCTCCCCAGTTTTCAGTCCGGGGGCTTAAAACTTAACCTTTGACGGGGGCGGGGTGGGGCAGGGGGCCTGAGACTCTGAAGAAAGCTGGAAATCTCGTCCCCAGAAAATACGCAGGCGCAGAGATGAGAGCCGCCAAGTCCCTCCGCCTTCAATTCAATCCCTCACCGCGAGCCGGCCCACCGGTCACCCGGGCAGACCCCAGACCCAACCCCGGGCTCGGCCCCGGCCTGTGCACGCGCAGGGCAGCGTCCGCCGCACGCGCAGTTGCGCGTCCCAACAATTCAGGCCGCTCGGGGCCTCAGTCTCTCACAGCGCGGGATCGGAGCCTGGGGGCGGGGAAAAAAGGGGGTTCCTCGGCAGCCGATCAGCGCCCGGTCCGGCCCACGGTCTTCTGACCTTAAGTAAGCGGGTTTTCCACGACCGGGGGCCGGGAGGGGGCGTCGTCCTCTGAGGCAGACTCGGGACCGCCTCTTTCAGCAGGTGCGGCGGCGCCGGGTCGGCTCTGAAGGAGCACCATGCCGGCTCCGGCCGGGGCCAAGGCAGACCTACTCGACCCGGCGCCTGAGAAACCAGCGCAGCGTCGACCCGGCAGCCCGCACCCGGCCCTGCCTCGTTTTCCTCACCTGCGCTGTGTTGGACCCGACCCCCGCGGACGTCACGTGCTCGCAGAGCTCTGCGTGCACACGTACGGCTCGCGCTTCCGGCCCGGGCGCTGGGAGACCGAACGCTCCAGTGCCACGGGTCTCCCAGGGGTCCCAGGTGTGAGCCGCGCGCCTGCGCCGCCCCCCGCGCCACCGCTTCGCTCTCACGTGACCTGCCCCCGCCCTTCTGGGCGGAGCGCTGGCCTCGCGGCGCGCGCGGGGAAAAGTCCGGCTCCCTGCGGAGGCGCCTGATGTTTACCCGGCTCCAGCTTGTAGCGCTTCGCTGCCCTCGCGGCGCGTCCCGGTCCGGTGCCGCGTTTGCACGGCGCTGGTTTCGTTCAGACCTGCGCGAGTCGATGACCCCAGGCGCTTGATGCAAATTTCGGGGCGCTGCCTGGAGCAAATGGAGGCTCTGGACTGCCCTCATCGGATCTGAAAGCACCTGTATTGAGCCTAGGATGGCCAGCTTCCAGTACTCAGCTGTTTTTGAGCTGGGTTTTTTTATTTTTTATTTATTGCTTTATTTTTATTTTTGTTTTGGCATGGCGAGGGGGTGATCTTCAGAACTGACGCATTCAAACTCAGAATTGCCGGCTTCCAGCCACCCCGCTAATTCCCAAAATGCTGGCTGGCCATCTGGCAGAAGAGTGTCAGCCTGGGCCCTATTGCCTGACTTCTCCCAGAATCCGGGTAACACGGGTGCTAGTCACACTCATTCATCCTGTCACTTACTCCTCATATACTAAGTGCCCACCCTGTCTTACAAAAGGAGGTGATTGGAAAAACACCATTTTGGATACAGAAACGGCTGACTCAACAAACACAAAACTTAAACAATCATGAGAACAACAGGAGAACCAAGTTAAACAGGCAGTGTGTCCTGACACGCCCACTGGTCAGAGGCGCCATCTGCCTGCAATGTCCTCCCGCTCCTTCACCTGGTAACTGCCTACTGGGGTTCAAAGTCCAGGGGCTTCCCTGATTTGCCTCCCTGACTTCCACCAGACTGCACCTTCTGTGTAAACTTATGGCAGCACTTGATCCCATAGAGCCTAGTCAGTGGGGTCTTTCCTAGACCAGACTGTGAATTCCGTTACTTCTGAGCCCCCAGAGCCTGGCCGGGGACCAACACCAAGTTGTGGTTGGGCCGTGTGAAAGAGAGGGCGGATCTAGACGGGTGGGGTGGGGGGGAGGTGGTGAGAGGGATCAACTTGAAAGACCGTGCATACTTACTCCAGAAATAGGTATTTTATTTGAAGGCCAGAAAATATTTGGTATAATTTGATACACAGTGGGTATAGTCATAAAAAGACAATTTATCCCCAAAGGATCTTTCTCACTCCTGACTTAATTTTTCCCTACCCTAGGATGGGGAGAGGGAGAAGACGCACTCTCTCCTCCTGAACTAGGAGATTTGGTTAAGGATGAGGAAGGTTTGCAGGGAAGGAGACCACTTAGAACAAAACAGGAAGGTGAGTCCTTGTGGCATTACTGACTAGTAATGACAGAGCCATTCTGGGGTCAGGGATAACAGAATTTTGCACTGGAAGGTGCCCTGAGGTTTCAGCTGTGATAAATTACTAAGCAAATGCAAAAAGCCAAGACTATATTTACACTTTTGTAACATTCCAAAGCTCTGGACTTCAAAAGCCAAGCTACATCTGATAGCTAATTAATATGCTCCTTGCACTCCCAATTTTCTTTTTTTGCCAAGAAGGCACAGGCTGAACTCATTAAAAAACAGTCATCAGAACAGAAGAATATGCTGTAGACAAGCAGGCAGAGGAAAACTTATTTCCAAAACTCAAAGATTAAAACAAACAAACATACCCCACAAAAATAAAAAAACCTGCCAGTTTTAATGAGAAAAATAATTCTAATGTTGTAAAAATGGTACAATAGCTTTAGATTTTGAGTTTATGGGGGAAGAAATTAAGGTTGATTAGAAACTTTGTGACAACTTAGATAACTTAGGTATGTTACATTCTTGACAGAATTGGGAAACCTCAGTCTTTGACAAATCCCAGAGGGCAGGCAGAACACATTGTTAACAGGAGGCAGATGTACTTAAAGAGTTGTCACTCGTTCAGTGTCACAGTCCCTCTAGATTCAGCTGGCTTCATCTGCTCACTCAGCAGTGATCTAGGCCATCAGCAAAGGAGATTTTTTTTTAAAGCTGATGGCCCTGCTGTGTGTCTGAGCTCAGTGGGAAACAATTCAGCAAGTAGCTTGCATCATAGTGAGGATAAATAAAAATTGGTGCTTGGTCTCATTGTCTCATTCCCAGATTCTTATTTTGTGGCTCTGAAAGTCAAATCAAGATCTAGAAATGTATACAAACCACACAAATAGATGTGCAAAGATCAGCTCCAAATTACCTTCCTACTTGCCAGTATCTTGGAATTCTGCTCTTTCTTAATTTTGGAGGCATATAAAGCTGCTCTACTTTCACAGTGTGCTTCCTAGCAAAACCTGTAGGCCCTCTTTCTAGATAGCTCAGTAGACATGGCCAAGAGTTCATTAGGCGAAGGGATGCCTGAGGGGGCTGGATGGTAAGATCATTCTCCCTCTCCCCCATTGCCTTCAAGCATCCTCATTCATCAGCATTTGCACTGTCAACTAACATTACTGAACTTTGACTCGGGAAGCTTTGGTTTGCAAGTAACAGAAAACACAAATTGTCTTGAGGTTGCCCTGTGGTTCAATAATGTCACCAACAATACAGGTCCCTTTGCTTCTCTGCTTTATTAACCAGGTGTTGGCTTTAATTAAAGGTTGATTGCCCTTGAGATCGTAGCATGGTTCCCAGGATCCAACATGAGGAGAGGGTAGTTAAACCAAGGAGTGACTAAAGCCCACAGCCTCACTCTGATTGGCCAGTCACCATGCCAGGGACTGCCACACTCTGATTGGCCTCGGTCTGAGTTGGTTTCCACATCATGTATCACTGGGTGCACAATTAAAAAGAAAAATAGAAGTAAACTAAATGTGTTAAAGAATTCCTAGGACATCTTCACACCCAAAGTCCAACCCTATCATTTTTTGGATGCAGAGTCTCTGACTGAGTTTACTACACAATATTATCCTTTGGCCATCAGGAACATTGGTGATACAGCATTTCTAAGAGCTCACTACTGTTTTCTGCTCAAGTCAGCAGGAAGTTTTTGATAAATAGGTGTTTGACGTCTTAATGATAGTCTGGCAGGCAAGAACTTTGCTGCTGAGCCACCGTGGCTGGCCCAATGATAGTCCTTGGAAACACATGAATTGATGACACCAATCTCTCATTGTTTTGGAATTTCTTTGATCTATTTGACAGATTTGGCAATTTTTCCATTGCATTCAAGCCTTTGCGTGTATTTTAGTAGCAAAATACAATAGACTTCATTGTGTGTGTGTATATAGTAGGAAGTTGGGGGAGTTTAGCTTTCTTTCTTAGTTCCATAAATTACTCGATTGTTGCTTTGCAAGGAAATAGGAAAATAATGTCATTCTTCTGATGACAAAATTTGCTTTATTAAAATTAAAATTAAAATTAATCTGTTTCCATGAATTTCTACACTCTCAATAACTTTCATTTCAATGCCAGGTCCTAGTGTTATGTTTAGATTTCATGGAGCAATTAAACTCCACTCATGCAGTATAAATAATGCACATAGCTGAAAGGTCAACAGTATGGACAGCTATGACAACACTGACACCTGTGCAGTCAGAGACAACTATGCCCTAGCTGCTGTCTTGTCAATAACCATTGTAGGGTATCACTGACTGTAATGTATGACCCAGTTTTAATTTTTCTTCATTACTAAGTATGATGTTAGTTATAGCTTTTGCACAGATGATTTTTATTTTGTTGAAGAAATCTCCTCCTTAATTTGCTGAGAGATTTTTCTTTAACCATAAATGGTTGTTGAATTTTGTCAAATGCTTTTTCTGCATTTATTGAGATGATCGTATGGTTTTTCTATTTTAGTCTGTTGGCATAGTGAATTATATTGACTACTTTTTAAATGTTAAATGAAGGTTTGCATTTCTGGGATAACCCCCACTTGGTAGGGATGCTTTATTGTTTTTATATATGGCTGGATTTAATTTGCTAAAATTTTGTAAAGAATTTCTTTTCTATTTTCCTGAGAGTTATTGGTCTGTAAACTACAAAGCACCACTGAAAGAAAGTAAAGGAGACACAAATAAATGAAGAACTATACTATGTTCATTTATCTAAAGACTCAATATTTTTAAAATGTCAATCTTATCCAAATTGATCTATAGATTCAATGCAATCACAGACAAATCCTTGCCGGCTTTTTTTTTTGTATGTGTGTGTGTTTGTGTGTTGGGGGGGCAGGTAGTAGGAATTGACAGGCTGATTCTAAAATTTATGTGAAATGCAAAGAATCTTTTTTAAAAATATTTTTATTGTAAAACCTTAACAAACAAACACACAAATATTCTTGACATACAAACATTGTATACATGGTGCAATCAGTGGCTCACAATATCGTTACATAGTTATGTATTCATCACGTGATCATTTTTTAACAGTTGTATCACTCCAACAAAAGAAATAAAAAAGAAAAAAGAAAAAAACTCATGCATACTATACTTCTTACTCCTCCTTCTCATTGACCACTAGTGTTTCCATCTACCCAGTCTGTTTTACCCTTTGTTCCCTCTATTATTTATTTATTTTTTATCCATATTTTTCACTCATCTGTCCATATCCTAGATAAAAGGAGTGTCAGACACAAGGTTTTCACAATCCTACAGTCACATTGTAAAAGTTGTATCATTATGCAGTTAACTTTGAGAATCAAGCCTACTGGGACACAGCTCAACAGTTTCAGGTACTTCCCTCCTGCTCCTCCAATACACCATAAACTAAAAAGGGGATATCTATACAATGCGTAAGAATAACCTCCAGGGTAACCTTTGAACTCTATTTGAAATCTCTCAGCCATAACACTTTATTTTATCTCATTTCTCTCTTCCCTCTTTTGGATGAGAAGGTTTTCTCAATCCCTTGATACTGGGTTCCATCTCATCCCAGGATTTCTGTCTCATGTTGCCAAGGAGGTTTACACCCCTGGGAGTCATGTCCCAAGTAGGTGAAGAGGGTAGTAAGTTCACTTGCCCTGCCGGCTTAGAGGAAGAGGCCACACCTGAGTAACAAAAGAGGGTCTCATCGGGTGACTGTTAGGCCTAATTTAAAGTAGGCTTAGCCTATCCTTTGCGGGGTGAACCCCAAGATCGAGGGCTCAGCTTATTGATTTGGTTGTCCCCACTGCTTGTGAGAATATTGGAAATTCTCGAAATGGGGAAGTTGAATATTTTTTCATTTGGAGAATTTCTCCCTATTCCCCCAAGGGAACTCTGCAAATACATCTTTGTTCACTGTCCAAGTCACTCTGGGATGTATCAGGACATCACACTAACCTGGACAAAATCTCATGCACTAGTCAAGATTTCCTGTACTTACGGTTTTCAATTAAACCGATCATACAAGTTAAATTAGGAAATGCACTAAAGATTTCTCCTTTTAGTCTCACTCAGGAGTTGAAGTTTGAAAATACGGACAATATCATCCTTTACCTAGTCTTCTGATAAACCTTAATCCTATCCAGATCAGCTTCATTCATATCACTACTTGATGTCTGATCACTTTTTCAGCTTTTTAAACAGTTTCTGAATGGGGTACTGCTGACTTACATAACTTCAGAGCTCTAACTCTAAGTCTCAGGTGTCCCATAAATACCCAAAGTTTATGGGAAAGACCATATTATATACAAACATCTCAGTATCTGAGAATTTAGAATTAACAATTACAGCACCTGAATATATATGACTGCTGCTAAGAGTTTACAATCTAGGACCCTTTACAATATGCCCCCACCTGATATCCCATGCTCTCGACTTTAGTTCACCAAATTTTGATATTATGGTTAGTCCATATGATTGAGGCATGATAATATTTGTCTTTTTGTTCCTGACATTTCATTCAACATACAGCTCTTAAAGTTCATTCATCTATTTGCATGCCTCACAACTTCATTTCTTCTTGCAGCCACTCGTCCATTATATGTATACACCATAGTTCCCCCTTCCATTCCTCAGTCGTTGTACCCTTAGGCCATCTCCATTTATTGTGGATCAGGAACACTGTCACCAGAGACACCAGGGTGCAAATATCCATTTGTGTCCCCACGCTCAGCTCCTCCAGGTATATACTGAGCAATGGGATTTCACGATCATATGGAAAACCCACCCCTAGCCTCCTGTGGAACCACCACGCTGCCCCCCAAGGGGCTACACCTCTCATTTCCCTACCAACAATGAATAGGTACATCACTTTTTCACATTTCTATAGCACTTGTTCTCTATGTTCATTTTTAAATAGTTTTATTCACACATCATACAATCCAGCCTAGGTGTACAGACATGGCTTTGCCACCATACTCTATCTGAAGACATTTCCTTTTCTGCCACAAAGAATCCATACCCCTTTCCCAATCCCCACCCCCATATGGTTGACATTTAGTTTAGGCATAATGCCTTTGTTACATTCAGTGGAATCATATTACAGTGTTACCATTGATTACAGACCCTAGCTTGCATTGATTGTACTTTTTCCTATATACCATTTATTTTCAGCACCCTGCAATACTGACATTCCTTTGTTCTTCCTCATGCAAAAACATTTTTCAATTTGTGCCTTTAACTTATAGAGTTAAATATGTACTAACCGTATGCTCGTTCCTAGATATTTATTCAAGAGAATTGAAAACATTGAGTTGTATATGAATGTTCCTAGCAGCTTTATTCATAACTGCCCCAAACTGGAAACAACCCCCAAATCCATCAGCTGGTGAATGGATAAACAATTTTTGACATATCCCCACAATGGAATACTTCTTAGCAATACCAAAGAATGAAGTACTGATATGTGCAACAATATGGATGAATCCCCAAAGCATTTCTAAGTAAAAAAATAAAAAGCCAAACATGAAAGTTTTTATACTGCATGATTCAATTTAAATGAAATTCTATAGTGATAGAGAGCAGATCAGTGGTTTCCTGGGACCAAAGGGTTAGGGGAGGGTATTGGCTAGAAAACCTCTGGAGAGATCTTTTGGGGTTAATAGAAATGTTCTGTATGATGATGATAATGATGGGTAGAGGTAGATAGCTGCATACATTTGTCACAAGTCTTCAAATTGTACATTTAAATCTTGTGACTTTAACCTCAACAAACCTAATTAATTATACTTCAGTAAAACTGACCAAAATTTTTTTCAAGCAAAAAATGAGAAGGCATTTGCTATTCGTCTTGAAAAATGGGATATAAATAAAGCAGAGTTTTTAGAAAGTCAGAGAACAATCTTAAATAAATACATCTTTTTTTTTTAAGATTTAATGTCTGATCTTATTGATTTGTAAGTCTTAGAAAAACTTCTTTTTGACTAGAATCAGACTTAGAGGTAGAAGCTCTCAGAGAGGACAGTCTCCATCTTTTTGGCCAAAAATTTAGCATATTCTGCAGCCTCTTCCTTCTTTTTCTTTTTCTTTTTTTATTATTATTATTTTAAAATATTTTTAGTGATAAAAGTTAACATACCAAAACATTCTTAACATACAAACATTCCATACATGGTGTACAGTCAATGGCTCACAATATCATCACATCCTTATTTTTCTCAGTATGCTGTTTCTTCAGGACAATATGCCCATGTTTATGTTGCAGGATACGTTGAGTAATGACACCGAATCTCAGGCGCATTGGCCCTGGGTTTCTTACTTTCTTTGTTCACACCTCATCCTAGCAGTTATCATCTTCTTTAGAGAAACTGAAAAGTTTGCAGACTCTGCTGGCTCTTTTGGGCCCTGCGCGATGAGGCACAGTGGTATCAGTCAATCTAGGAATTTCCTTCTCTCCTTTTTTTGCAATAACCAAGTTGAGAGTTGAGGACACTCCAATTGGCATCCACAATGCCACAACGTACAGATTTGCACTTTCTTTGTCCAGGTCCCCTTGGTCTATAACAGGGATATCCCTTACTCAGTAAAAGGCGGACACAACCATGGGTCATGACACCCTGCTTCATGGGGAAACCACCACTGATTCGGACAACATAACCCCTTCACCCCTTGCAGCAACTTCTGTGGCCATTTGCTTCTCAAGATATGTAGTTTGTGTCCATCGTCCACTGTGGTAGCCAGTGGCTGGGAAGGAGATGTTCAATTTCACGCTGAGGCAGCTGACCGCCTCCCAAGGTGCAACAAAAAAGAGAATGAATACATCTTAAAGCTTAGTTGAAATGGACAATTTTTCAGAAAAATACAATTTAATGAACTTAGTCTACAGAAAAGTTTTTAAGTAGTTTAAAACCCATATGCCCCCAAACTGATCAAAAACAGTTTGTGCATTCCTTCCACCCTCCCTCCACGTAAAAGATAATATCACTTATATACAAAAATTCTAATTACAACACGAGCAAATTTAATCCAGCCGTATTTTTTAAAATGCATTTTTAAATGGTAGGTTTTATCCCAGGAATGTAAGGATGAGTCAAGATTGGGAAACTGATTAATAAAACGTTTATAGATTAAAGGAGGAAAAAATGCACGATCATCCCAATAGATGTTCAAATTCCAATTAAGAGTATTCAATATCCATTCCTAACAGTAAACAAACAAAAACATTTTAGCGAACTAGGAGTAGAAAGACATCCTTAACTTGATTAAGAGTATCACTTGGAGTTCTACAGTTAATGCTGTGCACTGAAGCATTTCCAATCAAGCCAAGAAAAGAAAGGTTGTGGCAATTACCAGTTATGATTCAGCATTTTAAAGGAGATTGTAGTTAATGTAATGAGGAAAGGAAATGAAATAAGATGCATGTATTGTAAAACTGGAAATACAAGAGAATAAATTGAAAAGCAATGAGAACAAATAAGAGACTTTAGTATCATGACCAGATTCAAAAGCATCCAAAAATCAAAAGCTCTCCTATACCCTAGCAATAATGGATAAGAAAAGGTAGTGGAAAAAAATTCCATTTGTAAAGCACAACAAACAAAACAAAAAACTGTGAAACACCTAGGAATAAACCTAAGAAGAAATGCAAAAGAATTCCGTAAGAATTTTATTCCACAGCAAATAGATATATGAACTGTCACATTTCTTTCTTGTTCTGTGTTCTTACCTACTTAGATGGTGGAAATCCATCTCAGCCATGTTTTGGGCTCTCTCTACATCCCTCCTTGGAATTATGCAAGAATCCAGGGCTAACATGATGCTAGAAAATGGTGAAAAGGTCTATTCCTTAGACCACGGGGGTCACCTTCCTTGCCATTGCTCCCTTTGCTTCCAGAAGCCGCTGTTAAACCCTGATCTTCTGGCCTTCATTGGGAAGAGATTCCCAGTGGTTTCCTCCACTGACCACACTTAAAACTATTCTCAGCGCTTGAGTGCATATGGTCCAGTCTCTACAAAAACCCTGTAGCAGTCTTTTATTCCAGGTGTAGTTAGGGCATAGACTACATATCAGGCTGGGGACTCCTCAATCTCATCTCACCATTCCTTGGGCCTGGCTTCTCTGGTCTCTCCTCTCCCTCAAGCATGGCCTGTTTCTCATTCCCTATGGGGATGCTCTAATATAACTCCCCTAAATGGGCTGGGAATAGACCACTTTTACTTATTGTTCTGTTTACTCCTTGTCTGTTCCCAAGAGCTTCACTCCTCAGCTCTTCAATGCCCTTTCCCTCCAAACAGACATATCCATTCCTAACAATTCAATATCCATTCCAATAGACATTGGATCCATCTCTATCCCTATCTGTATGCCAGTTCTTGTCCTGTCCCTCTGACTGTATCTACGTCTGACCATGTGTAGGTCCTATATCCACAAATAGACATTTTATGTGCATAGAACGAGGTCTAGAAGGAAACTCTGCAAATTGATAACCATGGTTACATTTTTGAGAATAGGATGTGCAGGGGTAAAAGATGAGGAGGAGGTTCCCTTTTCAACCTGTCAACTGTGTGTTCTTGGCACTTTTTAAACAATGGAACTAAAATAAAAACTGCAATGCTAAAAAAAAATATTCTCACATTCCACATCTTGGACATCTCAGCTCTTTAAAATCTCTATAACTCTTCCCAGCTCTGCCTATCACTCATTTAATTATTAATTGTTATTTATAAAAACATCTACACTTGTTTGATGCTGGAGAAGAATTCAGAACCCCCAGACAAAGAGAGACCTGTCTAGGAAGACAGACTACTCCATTCACTGGAAGGTCTCCCAAGAGACTCTGAGTGCTATTCTTAAAATGTTTAGAGGAAAGAGCATACAAAAGAGAGTCTAGGTATGCCCAATTCAGTCTAAGTGTTTGTCTCTATTCCTAGTGTCCTGTTCAATATAGCATTTGTCCCAGAAAGAAGAGAATTGTTTGGGATGATAAAATCATTGTCTTCCATAATGGTTAGTTTTGCATGCCAACTTGGCTAGGTAATGGTGTCTAGTTACTTGATCAAGCAAGCACTGGCCTGATTGTTACTGTGAGGGTATTTTATGTATGGATTTACATCTGCAACCAGCTAATTTCTCTGTGGCTGATTGCATCTACAATCAACAAAGGAGACTACCCTCAGCAATGGAGGGTAATCCTCACCCAATCAGTTAGTGGTCTTAAAAGCCAAAACTAAGGATTTCAGAAGTCAGAAAGTAGAACTTCACTTCAGCAGCCAGCCAGCTTTTTTGAGGGCATTTAGCTTTACCTTCTTTGGAGTTTCTAAATTGTCTTCTTTGGAGTTTGCCTGCCCCATGGAGTTTGGATGTGTCAGTCCCTATGTTTTGTGAACAAATTCCTATAATAAACAATCTCTCTCTGGTTGGTTCTGGTTTTCTGGAGAACACTGTCTAATACACCTCCCAATCCACAGATGATCTGCTTTGGACAATAGCATTCTGCTGCCAGTGTATTTCAGAGAGGAGCTCCTTCCCATCTCCAGGCATCTTATCTTAGGTTCTTTTTGCTGTTATCTTTTTCTTTTTTAAAAATATTTTTATTGGCAAACCTTCCCAAACATACAGTCCATAGATGATGTACAATCAATGGCTCACAATATCATCACATAGTTGTGTATTCATCACCATGATCATTTTTAGAACATTTGCATCACTCCAGAATCTTGCTGTTATCTTAAAGGATCAACAGCGTCATCTCACTGGCATTATCAGGGTACCCAGGGACATGTGTGGAGTCAGAGGATGCTGTTTCTGCATGAGCTTTAATCAGTGGCTGGGGTGGCTGGAGCGTCTGGGGCTCCTGCTGGAAGGAGCAGAGAATTGGGCCTTCTCTTCACTCATTTCAGTCTCACCAGTTGAAACATCAGTACAAAGCTTTTGCCTGACAGTGTCTTCTCTTTGGTGATTCAGTAGGCCCTGGTAGTTGCCATGAAAGTGGCTAAAGGCAATGCCCATTCTCTTGACCTTGGGCACTTGGGCCACAATGAAAGCTGAGGCTTGTCTCTGGTCAGCCACTGGGGCACCTAGGGTGGCTCCAAAGTGGTTAGGACTGGGAATGGATCCACTCAGGACCTCTGGCAGGGCCCTGTTCTCAACCCAACTTGGTAGCACTCACACTTCATTAAGAGGTCTTCATGAATCTCAACCTCACATGCCCTCTGTCATTTAGCCATATGCCATCATTGCATGTTCCCAAACCCTTGATGCCTTTGCATACATGCTGTTCCCCCAGACTCGACTGCCCTTCCCTTCACTCTTATGCCAGTAAAACTCTTCCTCATCCTTCAATGCCCAGATTAAATGTCATCCCAGCAACACCCTACCTCACACCTTTGCTAGAATTAATTCTCCCTGTTCTGGGCTCGCATAGTGTGTCCTACTTCTAGTATAGCCCCCTACATTATATGGTGGTGTGTCTCTCTGTCTCTCTTCCCCAGAGGACTAGGATCTCAAGGGTCAAGAATGTGTTCACCATAGCTACACTCACTCCCAGACAAGGGCTTGGTGACCCTTATTTAGGGGGTGGTTTGACTTTTCTCTGACCACTCTGAGATAGGAATGCAGATTGTGCAAATGAACCCAGAGAGGAAAGGCGCAATGGATCCACCAGAGTTTACACTACAAATTTCTTTGTGATTAGTGATTTAAGTTAGTTCTGTAGCCCAGCCAGCGGGCACACCTATGCTAAGGAATTAATCATCTAACAAACACCCACAACCCCACTGAGTCACCAAGCAGGAGGGGCAGATACCAAGATTTAGGAAAAATGCCTGCATGCCTGGTCCTTGATCAGAGCTTTCAACCACGCTACTAAGGAGAGAAAACCAAGCCTTTCTTTCAAATGGGAATGTATGGATTCTAAATGTTCTCCCTGGGGGTACAGTATGCGTGACTGAGTTTAAAAGATGTTTTTCTGCACCCCTGGCATGTAATGTCCTATATTTTCCAACAAGTCAATGCATAGCTCATCCAGCAAATGATTTATATTAATAGACACCCATTAACTCTGTGGAAAGGGTTTCCTAGATAATGTTGTAACTGAGTTTGTAATTATGTTATTGAATGCCAGGACTCTCTGCAAGGCTCAAATTTAGGACTGCTCTTGCTCATTGCTGATGGTGCAGCTTTAGGAGTTTGTTAAATGCCAAAATCAGCTTCAAGTGTCAAAACTTTCCAAAATGATTAACTCCTTGCAGTAACAAAGGGTTAATTTTTATTTGTTCACCTTTCAGATTGCTCAGTTTTTTTTTTTTTTAATACAGCAGTGATAAAACATGCATCTTAAACTTGAAGGGTCCTCGGAATCACCAGGTCTGTTCTATTATTTTACAGATGGCACAGGGATTCATCCAAGATAATAATCCATTTATTCAAGGTGACCTGACCCTTACAGCCTGATGATTTTCGTGCTCCAACAGCCTGCCTCTCCAGCAACCCTGGTGAGCTCCCCACCCCTCCTCCTCCATCAGGGAAAGGACAAACCCAAGACCCTACAGTGCTCCTGATCTCCCAGAGCAATCTGGAGAAACCCTCTGAGGCACTACATTTTCATCAATCAATCAAATAGCCCTTGTCTATCCTTTCCTCTTATCATTCTGCTACATTGCTGATCCTGAGACACAAAAATATATAAACATGGAAATAAGTCAAGTGTCACTTTTGGTCCTGAAAATGACAGAAGCCCAGAGAGTTGCCAAGAAACTGCAGCGTGAGGACGCCTAGTATCTGGAAAGACTGTGCTCTGGATTTGGAGTCACCCTCCCAGGACAGAGAATCCATCTTGGGTTGTTGGTTGACCTGGATTTGCACCTTTCTGTTCAGGTTTAAGGTACCTCCACTACAAGATTGGAAGCATCCAGAATGCTCTCTCTGCAGGGCGTAACTGTCACTCAATGCAAAAGTCTTAGCTCGGTAACCAAGGCACTCTCTGCCCCAACACTGGTCTACTTTTCCAATTGTATCTCATTGGTAGCTAGCAATGCTTAGCGGTTATAGCTTTGAATTGGGCTTAGGTTGAATTTCAGGGTTACTTTATCTGTGTAACATTAGACAGCCACTTATCTCACTAGGCTTCAGCTTTCTTATAAGAAACATGGAGATATTAGTACTCACTGTGTGAGGATTTGATGAGATAATGCATTCTAGATCTTAGCCCAGAACATGCTACTGTGTAAGCACTTTTTGGAGCACTTGGAAAGCGAGAACCATTGTCATTGGCAAAGGTGCCCTCTGCTACAGCAGAATAGACTCATTTACCAGTTTTAGGCATTTGGGATGCATTCCGATCTCTGCCTCTGCTTTGCTTAGTTCTTTCCTCTTCCTGGCACATCTCCCCTAAATCCCATCAAAATTCAGATCAATGCCACTCCTTTTGTGAAGTCTTCCCTGACCCTCCCATCGGGAAAATATCTGTATTAAAGGTCAATTAGAATATCTCTGGGCAATAATGCAGCTGTAAGGAAACTACTATTCTGGGCAATAATGCAGCTGTAAGGAAACTGCTATAGATGGGTTTTGCTCAACATGCCATCTGGGTGGTGATGGGATGCAGGAGGCACCGGGACCTGAGGTATATGCTTAGGCTTCCTCTAGGCATGTTGGAAAGTTCTCTGAGCAGATCTTACAGTTCCTCTCTTCATGGGAAGTCTGAGAGACCTCAGGGAGATAACGTTATCACCCAGTTTGTCAACCACTCCAAGTCTTAGAGAAGAAGAGTGCACCATTCACAAAATCTTGGGGATATTGCATGAGCTCCCCTGGCAGGCCACTGGCTCTATTATGCTCAGATTTATCTAGTAAACAGGGCTCTGGACTATGGGGCTGCCTTCCTTCTGCACCATTCTGCCATCCATGCACCTGACCTCTACCCTTCTACCCCCTGCCTGGTTTAGAGCCAAACATCCAGACCAGTTCTCCTTTCTTACACCCACAGCAACCTCTCCTGCCTCAGACTCCCTTAGGACTAGTTTCTTTGTTCAGGACATGATTCCATCAAGCCTTGTGTGATTATTATTTGGTGGATGCCTGGCTCCTCTATTGGAGTAGAAGCTCCTTTAGGACACGGATTATGTTGGACCAATTTCTGTTTTGTGTGCACAACTAAGCATGGTACCTGGCTCATGGTAGGTACTCATTAACCCAATTGTTTTAGCAGGGATGATTACAACGTGCTCTTGACCTGTATGATAGAGTACTAAGTGCTTTATGTATTATCCCAGCTAATCTTCACATCACTTTTGGAAAGCGAGCATCACTATCCTTTTACAGGCAAGGATTGAAGGCTTAGAGAGGTTAAATGATTCGGTCAAGGTCATAGAGCATGGCAAAGGTAGAGCTGGGGTTTAATTCAGTCTTCAAATAAATGGATAGATGGGAGAATGGCCGAGTGAATCACATAGGCGAAAACATTGCTGCATTTGCAGAATTTCCACCTCACACCTAGATTCAGTCATGCATGCCTGGGGGCAGCTGCCTTCCTCCAGACTGCCTGTCCCAGCATAACAATGTGGGATGCCTGTCTCGAGGCTGCCATCAGGCCAGACCAGGTCTGTAACTACCCAATTTACAAGCGCCTTCCTGGACTATACAAGATGGTCTGAACAGTGGCTACTGTCTTTCTCTAGCTTAATCCTTCTGGTCAGCCTCAGTAAGCTCAGGGCTGTTGCGAGAACTTGCTAAGACCATAGGAGCATCAGCAAAGAATGAGTGAGCACCATCCAAACAGGACTCCAGTGGGGCAGGGGCCTCAGTTTCTGTCTAGGAAATGGGATCCTTTGAGTTGTCATCCACACACCATTGTTTCCTGACTTGTTGAACCAAAAAAATCCTAGGATATATCTATGCTTTCTCATTTTATGGATTTAAAAAAAATGAGATTAAAGAAAAACGGATGACTTCCCCAGGTCACCAGCACTCCCCTGCCAGAGCCAGGCTGCTGCTCAAATCTCTGGGGTCTCTGCCAGAAGTTGTAGCCACCACACTGCAGTTGTTTAGTTTTTTTTTATCACTCTGAACATTTTATTTTGTAATTTTTAAACTTTTTTTGTGTATAGTATAACATATATATAAAGCAAAGAAATAAAAAAGCAACAGTTTTCAAAGCCCTCTTCAACAAGTGGTTACAGGACAGATCCCAGAGCTTCTCATGAGCTACCACACAATCCTCTCATATTGTTCCTTCTAGCTGCTCCAGAATATAGGAGGCTAGAGGGCTTAAATATTTTTTTATCATCACAATCGACTTTTTTCCTTCTTTTTTTGTGAAAAATAACATATATACAAAAAAGTTAAAAGTTTCAAAGCACAGTACTACAATTAGTTGTAGAACATATTTCAAGCTTTGACATGGATTACAATTTTACAATTTTAGGTTTTTATTTCTAGCTACTCTAAAATACTGGAGACTAAAAGAGATATCAATTTAATGATTCAGCATTCATATTCATTTGTTAAATCCTATCTTCTATGTATAACTCCGCCATCACCTTTGATTTTTCCCTACCTCTCTTTAGGGGTGTTTGGGCTATGGCAATTCTAAATTTCTGATATTGGAAGGCTTTGTCACTAATATGGGGTAGGGAGATGAAACTATCTGATGTTCTGGAGAGGCTGGGCTAGGTTTCAGGACTCATCTAGACCAGGGACCCATTTGGAGGCTGTAGATTTCTGGAAAGTTACTCTAGTGCATGGAACTGTTGTGGAATCTAGGTGTTCTTTAGGATTGGCTGGAATGGTCCTGGTTAGGCGTTGACAGGTTATGATAGGTAGCAAGGTCTAACTGAAGCTTGTGTAAGAGCAACCCCCAGAGTAGCCTCTTGACTCTAAACTCTCTCTGTCACTGATACTTTATTAATTACTCTTCTTTTCCCCCATTTGGTCAGGATGGAATTGTTGATCCCATGATGCCAGGTCTGGATTCATCCCTGGGAGTCATCTCCCATGTTGCCAGGGAGACTTTCACCCCTGGATGTCTGTCCCATGTAGGGGGGAGGGCAATGATTTCACTTGCAAAGTTGGGCTTAGACAGACTGAGGCCACATCTGAGCAACAACAGAGGTCCTCCAGAAGTAACTCTTAGGCATGCCTATAGGTAGACTAAGCTTCTCTGTTACCTATATAAGCCTCACAAGAGTAAGTCTCATCATTGAGGGCATGGCCTATTGATTTGAATGTCCCTAAAGTTTGACACAGTATTACGGGATTCCCTGATGGTAAGGTTTAATAGTTCCAAATTCTTTCTCCCCTCCCTCAGGGGACTTTACCAATACTTTTTGATTATCTGGTTAATATACTCTAGGATGTTTTCAGGCATTACAATAATCTATACAGGATTAAAGGACCTCTTTCTTATTATGTGCTCCCTGCGTTTCAATTGTTCAAGTGAGTATACAGATAGGTTGAATTAGATTATGCACTACAGAAAATTTCAATTCCAGATCAAATAAAGCTTTCTTCCATTGGACTCAAAGAGTATGTATGGTTCTAAAATATAGACACTGTCTTCCTTACCCCTATGTTCTGAATTACTTTAACCCCAACCTGTTTGGTTTCATTCTTATCTCAATTATATATATAAAACAGCCTCTCAAAATCCAGAAATAATAATCACCACTCCGAACTTAATGTGTCTACTCTAGAAGCTTACAATATAGGCCCCTGTTTTCTTATAAGCATTTTCTAAAGGTGAGCATACCATTGTTGTTCTTTTGTTCCTGGCTTAATTTTCTTAATCAAATGTTCCACATGTTCCTTCACATCACTGTATGCCTCATGACTTTGTTCCTTTTTGTAGCAGCACAACCTTCGTTCATAAGTATACACCATCATTTGCCAGTCTACTTCTCCATCAGTGCATCTTTCAGCCACCTGCATTCATCAGGCATCATGTAGAGGGCCCAAAGTCCACAGTCCATCAACATTCTCAATTTTAGACCATTTCTTTGTTCCCAAGAGAAAGGAAACCAATAAACACGCCCTCGCCAGATAGAAAATCTAAACCTCCCCTTACTCTCTTGTCCTCCCCCCATTATTTACCTCTGCTGTTGCTGTGGTAGTGCTGATGGTTTCTTTTTTGAACATAGTGCATAGCAGGCAATAGCAGTTTTCCCCTGTGCCCTGGACTTAAACACTCTTTATACAAGAACCATATCCTTGAAGTAATTCTTGTGAGAACTAATTCATATTTCCAGTGTTAATCATGGGACATGTAGGTCTATACAACCCCTTTCAACCTTGTTCATCTTCAATATGGTAATATTACTCATAGACCCACTAGAGAATCACCTTCGCTCCTATCTATTCCCTTACATTGGAGTTCAACCTCATTAGGTAACGGTTCTCCCATCTCTAGCTTCTGTGTATCTCTAAGTCCCCTATATTCTGTATTATAAGCCTCTGATTTTACCTTTATGTTGGTCATAAAAGTGGAATGATACAGTATCTATCCTTTTGGTTTGGCTAATTTCGCTCAGCATTATGTCCTCAAGGCTCATCCATCTTGTCATGTGCTTCAGGACATCATTTTGTCTTATTGCTGCA
>PVIY010033632.1:0-27846 GCA_004026745.1 Myrmecophaga tridactyla
CCATGTGCCCTTCCAGATGAGAGAGAAACTCTGACCGTGTTCGCCATGTGCCCTTCCACTTGAGAGAGAAACCCTGAACTTCATCGGCCTTCTTGAACCAAGGTATCTTTCCCTGGATGCCTTAGATTGGACATTTCTATAGACTTGCTTTAACTGGGACATTTTCTCAGCCTTAGAACTGTAAACTAGCAACTTATTAAATTCCCCTTTTTAAAAGCCATTCCATTTCTGGTATATTACATTCCAGCAGCTAGCAAACTAGAACACCTGGCACACTTAGGGGGAGTGTGTGTGTGTGCACGCATGTGACAATTTCGAAGAAGCAGGGGCGGCCCTGTCCTCCTTGAGCTTCAAGTCTAATGAAGTAGGACAGACATCAAGCAAATGCCCCTCCAACCATTGTCAGCAGAGCTGAGAGGGAGAGGGAGAGTTGACTCCCTACTGTGGTGTGAGCTGGGGGAGAGGTTCCTAAGAAGTCACATCCAGACCATGGTTTGTAAGGTGCATTACCGGGGAGCCTAAACTGGCCACCAGATCAAGCATTTGGGATCAGTTGCTGTGCCTTGTCACCATTCCTAGTCCATGGAACTGAGACATTCAGATATACCCCGGCAGAGGCTGGGGCTGGCTGGCTTCTGCAGGGAGCATACCCAGCTATTATGTGGGAACTCTCCATGACATTCAGAGTTTAATGACCTGGAACTTTGAGGCCAGCAGATCTGGGTTTAAATTCGGCCAGCCATGGGGCTTCGGTTTCCTCTCCTGTGAAATGGGGAGAATCACAGGACTGCAACTCCAGAAGATGAAATGAGGTAAGACTGACAAAATACAAAGCCAGCCTCAAAAGAAGTGTTCAATTCATGTTAGTAACTTTTATTTATTGTTACTGTTATTATCCCTGGACCTTATGAACAGAGCTGGAAGAGAAACAGAAAGAAAGAGTTTTCTAAGCCGGAGGCGTCCTGGTTAGCCCTGGCCAGGGCTAGCTGCCTGGCCCCGAGAGTCCGGGCTGCTGCTGGCAGGGAAAGGGGCTCAGACATTTGCAAAATCCACTCCCCTTTCATCTCTTTCCTCCACCCTCCCACTGTCTGAGCATGCAGCCCCAAATGTGTTTCCCTGTAGAAGGCAGCTCATTTCCTCTGTGCATCCACGACCCCCGACCTCTGAGTGAAATACAGGTAGTCTGAGCAGGCACAGAAATCAGCACTTCCCTCCCTCGGCCCCCACATGCTTCCGCAAAGGCCAAAAATTTCTCCTTTTCCCCCTCAGAGTGCAGAAAGCCTCGCAAACCCGTTGCTCAATAAAAGATGCTGCACTCCAAGTCTTGTGAGTCCTCGCCTTTGACCCCACTCTGCTGTGTGATCTTGAGCAAGTCCTTCCCCTCCCAGCCTCAGTTTCCACACCTATGAATGGAGGTTTGGATTTGATGCTTCCAAAGGGCTTCAAGGCCTGAGAATTTGACTTTCTGATCTTGCCCTGTTCTTGGCTTCAGACCAGCCTCAGAGAAGGCTTGGTGTTTGATCTCTCAACCCCTTCCCATCCTGAGACAGTTTCCTTTTCAAGCCTCTATTTCTTTGCACATGCCATTGCACCTTCCAAGGCGTGCTTTTCCCATCGTTGCACCCAAATACAGCTCCTAAGGCCTTGTTTGCCCGAGGGTCTTGCCTGAACATCTGTAAGCTCGTGCCTCCCAGATGACAAACTCACCTTGTGCCCAGGCCTGAATACCTCATCTCCATGTGGCTGGGCCCCTTGACGACTCCAGCCTGGACCTCCAGGCCCCCAGGACCTTCTGCATGCCTTGGCAAGCCCCCGAAGACTGAAACTGCCATTTCTGAGGACTTGGTTGACCAACAGGGTGGAGTCATTTGGTCATTCAGTGAACAAGCACCAGTCCTAAGACATGCTGAGGTCAGGAGTGTGCTTACTGGGGATGCAAAAATGAATAAAGCACAGCCCCTGTCTCCAAAGAGCAACCAGCCTGGGACAGAGAAGAAAAGCAGATCATCGTAGTTTTCTGAACAGAAACAAATAGCTTGCCAGTGTATGCATGATAGAGATACAAGACAGAAAAGAGAATGCACAGGATTTTGAAGGTTCATCACCTCCATTGTGGGGTGGGAAGTGGGTTGGGTGAGATGGCAGGGCTGGAGAGATAAGTGGGGTCCAGGCCACATTGGTCCTTGTGGGGCATGATAAGAAGTTAGGACTCAAGGGCACAGGGGAGCCACAGAAGAGTTTTGAGCAGGGGAGGTGCCTCTGGCGGCCACATGGAGGTTTCTGAAAACAGATGTAGAGAGGCCCAGGAGAGAGAAGATAACAGGTGACAACAGACCAGACAACGAGGCTGGGGGGAGGTGAAGGGATTTAGGAGAGATTTGGGAGGAAGGTTCTCCAAGGCCTGGTGATGGCTCTGTTTGGAAGTAAGGGGGAGACAGGAGTCAAGGGGGCCTCCAGGAAAGACTAGGGTGGTCCTGCAATTTGTAAGACCAGCAACCTCAGAGGAGAACCCTAGAGGTCAGCTGAAGGGAGGGACGGTGAGTGCAGTTTGGGACACGTTGGGTTGGAGACGTCAACTGTCCATGGCTAAGCACACAACAAATGCTCTAAAACAAAAAAGTTTTGGAAAAGTTTGGAAAACCGTGCTGGTCAGATGACGTGTGACGATCCACATATGCAGAAGAAAAGTGGTCTTGGGGTGTCAAGATGTTTTAAAAGTTGGCACTTAAACCAGGAAGTCTGGCCAGGGTGCCGCCTCTTAAATCAGAATGCCCTGCTCTCCAGGGGGCCATGTTCCAGGATGATGGCCTGAGAACCAGGACCTCATTGGGTCCCTGAGACTGGCCAACGGTGTGACTTTGGGCAAGTCCCTTTGGCCCTCTGTCGCTCATGGGGTTGCCACAAGGCTTAGAAATAACATGGTGTAACTGACAGAGGCAGAGAGAGAAGCTGAGTGTGGGAAACTGCCGGGCACATGGCACCGCAGTTGATTTTATCAATGATTCCCATGGTGACAGGGCAGTCCCTTGGCCCAGCCAATGCCACAGCCCAGTGGTCCACAGTGATTCTTCTTCCTTGGCATCTTGCTGCAAAGAGCCTGCCCAGCCTCAACAACTGCAGTCCCCGGCAATACCCAGGACTCCATCTGCGAAGGAATCGGAGCAAAATCAATGCAAGCTCTGTAGTCCAAAAAGCGTCGGCCGGGAACATTACCCGGATTCAATCGTGCCCCTTATCTGGCAGTTTGTTCTCAAAAGCGAGCCCTCGCCTCGCTGCGAACCCAATAAGTCTTTCAGTTTGACTTGGAACTCCACATTTGTCCTCTTTAGAAAAATGTCACCGGCATTCCTTGGTTGCATTACTCTTGGTTGCCTCTGCTCTGGCCGTGGGGAAATTGCTCACGAAGGGAGGCTGCCTGCATTCGTGGCCCAGCTCGAGAGGCCGCCCCCCGCCCCGGACCTGGGCCGTGGGACCAGCCCGTGCAGGACACAGACTGCCTCCGCGCAGCTCACCCTGACCGCGACCCCTTCCCTGGGCTGGCGCCAACCCAGCTCGCAGGCTGCAGGTGCTGGACTCGGCAGGACCCTCCCAGACCTCCCCGCATGGAGGGCGGCTGGGCCAGAGCTGCCCCTCTCTGCTAGCTGGAACCACAGCTTGCCCAGTCTGTCTGTCTGTCTCTCACCTAGTCGCTCTCTCTGCCTTCTCTGCTTCTCTGTCTCTCTCCCTCTTTCTGAAGTTTTCTGTCTTTTTATAATTCTGCCTCTTTCTCATTCCCATCTCCATTTACGTATGCAACAAGTATTTATGGAGCACCTACCATTTCCTGGGCTCTGTTCCAGAAGGGGGAGATGCCACAGTGAGCAAGACAAGGTCTCTGCACTCATAGATGGAGAGTAAAGGGAGCTGCGAACAGTCATGCACAGCAGGTGATTTTTTTCCAATGACTAAATAATATTTCTTGCCTCTCAAGAGGAGGAGTCTATGTCCCCTCGCTTTTGAAAATGGGCAGGCCTAGTGACTGCCTGACCAGCAGAGTTTGGTGGAAGCATTGCTCTGCAACCTCTACGGCTGGGTCACAAGAAGGCCAGGCACTCCCACCTTGCCCTCCGGGGGAGACTCTTTTTGCAACCAGCTTCCATGCAATGAGGAAGCCCGAACAGCGTGCAGGGAGGCCCGGGTGGAAAGGAAGAAAAGGTCCCAGCCAACAGCAGCTCAGAGCAGAGATGGGCCATCCCTGCTTAGTCCTACCCACATTGCAGATTCATCAGCCAAATCAGCAACTGTGGCTGTTTAAGTTACGGGGTAGTTTATTACAAGGTGACAGATAACTGGAATGGCATTTTTTTTTTTAATGGGAGGTAATGATGAATGCCGGAAAGTAAATTCCAGCCAGGTAGGAGATAAGGGAAGTTGAGGTGAAGGGTGCAGATGAGATGGGGTGGGTGGAGCATGGCAGAGATGGGCCTCCAACAAGCCCTACCTGACCGTAGGTACATCTTGGACCTATGTTCATCAAGCCCCATGAACATGATGGGAAACATGTCTTTTAAAGCCAGAGGAACCTTAGAGGAGATTCTGATTCCAAAGGCACCCAATCTTTGCTTGCATACTTCCAGTGACGGAGAGATCACTACCTACCCAGGCAGACCTGCTGGACAGCTGTGGCTCTGAGGCAGGCTTCCTTCCTATGAGGGAGGCCTGTCTCCCATACTGCCTTCTGGGGCCACGTGGATACAGGCCACAGGACACCACCTGTAGCCCCTCCTTCATTCATGGTGGCACTCCGAGAAAGGGTCTGGTTAGATGACTGGGGCACTCTGAACTTATTCAAGAGAGGGATGGAGTCACAGCTAGGGAAATCCTCTGCCATCATACAAAGGCAGGGATTAATGAAAGACCTGGTGGCAGAGTGTATGCAGAATGGGGCTTCTGAGCCAAAATTGCCAAAACCTCAGAAGTAATGGGCAAAACCATGGCCGCATATTCACGAGCTATTTTGAAGAACCAGTGTACCAAGAGGGTCTTGGCCTCCATTCTCCCTCTTCCCCCAAAGAAATGCTGACAACCCCTGGAATAAAAGCAGAGGTTTTGGAGTCACCAAAGACCTGATCAGGTTTTGGAATCACACTGACTGGCTGTATGACCTTGGGCAAGTCACTGCCTCTGGCTGAGTCCCCAAGTTAAACCAGCCCGGACCTGCTGATGGCATCCAGCAGATTTTCCCAGACTTCACCAGTTTCCGAGGCCCCCAACATGATTTGTGCCCTGTCCGGGCTCTTTCCCTCCAACTATCTGTTAGTATCTTCCTCTAAATAGACTTCCTTCTTTCGCTTAAATAAACTTATTTTTGAAGGAAGCTTTTTTCTATCACCACCTTGAGTGGGAAACCAGCATTGCATGCCATAAATAAAAAGAAACCATAAAAATGAATAAAAGGCAATGCTGTTCACTTAGAAACCCAGGCTGTGGCCCCTCCCCAGGCTTTACAAAGGGGGATTAGCAAGCCTTAGAGAAAAGTGTTAAAGACACATTAGCACCCGGCTGAGACGGAGAGGTTCTCCCTGGTGCTGCCAGAAGACTGAAGGACCAGGAGGAAGCCCCTTTCTTCTCTGCCTGCTGGGGACTATTGAAGGTCCTTTATGCCACACCCAGGGTGGGGAGCTCAGGATTCTAGTCCTAGAGAAGCCCTGACCTACAGGGACCCACAGTGACCTACAGTGGGAAAGGGGTGGTTTAGGTGGTCTCCAAGGCTGGAACCCCCTCACCAATGACTTTCAGCCCAACCCCCTCAACGATGAGTCCGGCAGGGATATGAAGCCCCAAGACTGCAGAAACACAGGATGGGAGGGGACCCCTGAGCTGGCTTCCTGGGGGGATGGTGGAAGTGGCTCATTTGGGGTGCCATGGGTCTTGGACTCATCAGACACCAGTCAGCACAGCTGCTAGCCCTGCCCCAAGAGGGCAGAGGTACAGAGGGGTCTTTGGGCAAGCCACACACTTTGCTGGGCAAACACACGCCAGCCTCTCCCCAACTCCAGGCCTTGACTTTTCCCAGCTCCTTTGTTAATAGGCTGTGTGTCCTTGGGCAAGTGGCCTCACCTCGTTGAGCCTCAGTTTCCCCCTCAGCCCAGTAGACCCAATGCCTGGGGCCCTGAGAATGTTTAAAAGTTTTCTTTTAAGATCAAAAGAAATAAACTTTTCGAAGATAGTATTTTAATATATAAAAGTAATATATTCATGCCGGAGATTCGGGTTTGATTCCCAGAGCTTGCCCATGCCAAAAAAAAAAAAAAAAAAGTAATGTATTCGGCTCTTTTACCAACATAAAAATATATTGTTTAATCCATTTTCATATGGTGAAAGGGGCCCACAGATATGGGCCAACAAATGCTTTCATTGTCGTTTTCCTAAATAGGGACCTTAGAGGAACAAGAGCTAGTTTAAGAATCAAAAAACAGAACCCGTGTTCTGTTGTCTGTTCCCCTCTGTGTGACCTTCAGACACTGTCCTCAGTCTCCCCAGCCGTACAAGTGTCCTGGAGTTGGGGACACCCCCTGTTCCTGCCTTTCGACTTGGGGGAACATGGAAACACAGGCCCTTCCCTGAGGCAGGCCAGCTGGCAATGGGACGGCAATACTCTTAAAACCCATCTCCTCACCCAGTCAGATAAATATTGGAAATTCAGACGATAATTGTGCTTCTCTTTTGTGTCAGTGTGTGTGTTGCTTTTTTTTTTTTAGTTCCCAGATGTTTAATGTGCCTTTGTCCCCCTCTGAGTCTTGCTCCTGGCACCAGGTTGCCCATCAGGGGGTTTGTGAAGTGGCCTGAACCTGATGAAGCCTGAAGATATAAACGCAGCTGCAGCTTCCCGAGCACCCACTCTGTGCCTAATGCTGTTCCAGGTCCTGGGGCATTGCAGAAATCACAAGACGAGCCCAGGGAGGGGGGCGGGAGCAGGGCATATGGGTGAGCAAACATTCCTCCTACAAAGAAGTGATGTCCGAGGTGAGAACTGACAAATGAGCTGTGACAGCTAGGAAGAGAGGGAAGGGAAGGGCATCCCAAGAAGGTGGAATAGAATATGCAAAGATTAAGGTGACTTCCAATCCAATAAGGGGGAGTGCTACTGGCATCTTCATTTTACTGGTGAGTAAAATCAGAGCGGCCATGCTCGGAGAGGCTCAGAGAGGTCACGCGATGTGGCCACACATAGCTGGTCACAAGCAGAGGCACAACTTGGACCCAAGCCTGCTTTATTCCAAAACCTGTGTTTGTAACTCTGAGCTATGCCCCTTCCACCATCACCACCGCCAACGTGCCCTTATCTGCCCCTTCCTGGCTTCTCTGGAGAAAAAGCTCAGAACACGGGTCACCTACTGGGAATGGATTCAGCGTTGCCAGAGAAGTCATCACCCAGGCTTGACAGCCAGTGCCTCGACTCCCACCATTAGAGCTGTGATAGCCCCGTCACCTGTACAAGGGCGTCCCCAGAGGGGCTGGCGGGCCAGGACTCTGCAGAGAGTATCTCTAATGCTCAGATGGCACCCAAGCAGGGAAACTGAGGTTCAACAAGACAGGTGAAGCGATTTGCCCAAGGTCACCCAGTGCCCGGGGTCTGGGTGAGGATTAAAATACACTCTATGGGGCCCCAAAGCCTAAGCTCCTGTCTGGGCAGAAACCCCACCTCCACTACCACCCCCCCTTCCCTCCCCCCCCCCAACAGCCCCTTAACTCGGGCCCCAGCCCCCTCCTGCCCCAGCCCCCGGGACAATGGGGCCTTTCACAAGCAGACAAAGGGAAAAGTTTAAAAGGCGAGAATTATGTTTCCACCGTAGAGAAGGGGGTGGGGGGGAGGGGGTCGAGGAGGAGGGAGGGAGGGGAGGGGAGGGGAGGCGGGGGAGGGGCCGCCACCCCTGCAGAAATGGAGCAGTATGGATGTATTCGTGTCTGACACAACCCGATTTGATTTTCCACATAAAAGATCAAATAATATTTCAGTTACAGTTAATTACACACCCCCAAAAGCACATCAAAGGAGCGGCGGCGGCCGCTCGGCCCTTGCTTGGCCGCTCCGCGCGCGCGCGTCCGGATTTCACACCAGGCTTCGCTGCGTCTCACCCCAGCCAGCCACGCCGGCCTCTGAGGCCGGGACCCCGGGGCCGAGGTGCGTCCTGGGCTCCCAGGATGGGGCCCTCCCCACCTGGTGCCTTGACTCCCTGCCAGAATAGCAGCCCACCTTGGTAGGCGTGTCTCACCCGGGTCCCTAAGGGAACCCCCAGCAGGCAGGGAGGCACCACTAATCCTCATTTGTTAGATGACGAAACTGAGGCCCAGAGAGGTGAAGTGATTTGCCCAAGGCGCACAGCGTGGAAGTGGAGCAGAGCGTTACCTCTGATCTGGAGGATGCCAAGGCACCTGCTGTTTCTGCTGTATCACACCTTGTTGGAAAGGATTCCTGGGTCATTTTTACATTGGCCATGGCAAAGTCTTTGTGTGGTGTTTGTGCGCATGCATGGGGGCATGTGTGTGACAGTGTTTCTGTGTTGTGTTTGTTGAATGAATAAACGATTGGATAAAGGAGTGAAAGGATGAAAATGTGAGAAGGAAGGTAAGGAAGGGAGGGAAGGAGGAGGTAGAGGGAAGGGGAAGAAAGGGGAGGGGAAGGAAGGAAGGGGAGGGGAGGAAAGGAAGAAGGGAGGGAGGAATTCCATTCCATCTCAGGCAAGGGGGTACCTTCCAGGTCAGCATTTGCCTGTTAGGGGCACCCTTTTCTCGTGGTGAGCTCCTGCTGGCAGACAAGCTACTGTGTGAGTAATTTGGGGGGTGCAGGGACAAGGCCTGAGCAGAGGGGCCCTTCTGAGAAAATTCTGGAAAAATGGAGTCTTCGAATCATAGAGTCTTCGAATCAGAATATTCATGTAATAAACTCATAGAGCCTGAGGGAAATAGAATCTTACAATCATCATATCAGAAAATTCCAGAGAAGACACCCCCAGTTGGTATCTACCCCAGCTCTGTCATGAAGCCCAGAAAGGGTACGTTCTCTGCCCAAGGTTACACAGCAAGTAGAGCAGGGCTTCTGGGATTGGAGTGGTGCCTGTTGTACCCTCTCCACCTCTGGCCTGGGCAGCCCTGCCAGTTTCCCTTTCATCTCTGCACTGGGATTCTGCGGGGGGCGGAGGGGGTGGCTGTTATTTAGGATAGATTAGATTCAGAATTTGTCAGAGGCCGAGGTGGCTCAGCAGAGCTCAGGGTGCAGGCAGGGTCACCGCATTCCCCTCCTTGTGTGTCACCGTGCACGATGCCGGAGACCCCACCCTCCATGAGAGCTGCTGCCTTTGGGACAGGCGTTGAAGACCTGTGCGTTGGAGCTTGCTGAGAGCCGTGCCCTGGGGGGGTGGGATGAAAGGAGGACGTCTGGGAGCCCCAAGAGAAGGGGTAGCTGTCCAGGTGGTAGCTTTGCCCAAAGGAAGACCCTCCCCAACAAATGCAACCCCCCGACCCTGAAAGAGGCCTGGGCCTGGAGCTGGAAGCTGGGTTTAGTGGACAGGTCCCCAAGAACTGGTGGGGACATGTGGGGCCAGCCACGTCCCCTGTCTGAGCCTCCATTTCCCTTCTATGGGCTCAGGACCGAGGGAGGCCCAGAGAAAGCCATCTCACTGGTGAGTGTTCCCTGCTGTGGGCACTGGAGGGGGTCAGGGGGCTGCAGAATGGCTGGCAGGAAGGGGGCAAGGGCACAGGGAGGGCAGAGGTACAGAGAGAGTAGGAGCTATTCTGGGCCTCTCTTCCCTCCCCCCACCCCCATGTACCCTAAGGCTGGGGCCGCAAACGACCATCCTGTTTGCCGGGCAAAGATGTTTCCTGTGCAGGCCGCAGCCAGGCTGAACTTGCCTGGTGCCGGCCGCAAGCCCTCCCCAGAAGCCTCTGCTCCTCAGCCGCCTCGGGACAGAGCCACACACACCCCGCCTGGCTCCCACTGCACTCCTCCACCTCCCCATCACGCTGGCCTCAGTTCCCTTATTTCCCGAACAAGAGTCAAAATATTCAGACTTCACAAAACTGTGACAGGCCATAAATACAATCGACAACGGAAGGTTTGGCATATAGTACGTGCGCAATAGAAACCTGTAGAATGACTATAAGATATTTCTCAATTTCTGGCATGCAGTGAGCCCAGGACCAAACAGGGTAGAGAAGCAATGGAAGATGGATTATCATAGCCGTTGAGGTTATTGATGCTCGCAGCCTCCCACAGTAGGTGCTGCGGGGGTATCTGCTGACCTTCTCCCTTGGCATCATGACCATTTATTTGTTTCCTTGAGAAGAGAGCTGTGTTTCATTTAGCTCTGTATTCCCAGGGCCTTGTGTATAGTGTGTGCTCCATAAAGGCTGACTGGATGGATGGACGGATGGATGGATGGATGGATGGAAGGAAGGAAGAGTGGGTGGATGAATGGATGTAGGAAAAGAGAGAACCCAAAAGAAAAAAATAAAAGCTCTTTGGCTATAGGACTCAGGCATCGTTGCTTTCAGCTGGCCACTTCTATTTAACCTGCTGTGCTGTGCTAGACAGACAGCTCATCCTCTCTGAGCCTGGGTCCTCATTGGTCCAATTAGCATGGCGACTCCTCCCTGGGAGATCTAGAAGATTCTCTCATAAGGTGAGTGGGAATTAACTCCTAAACTGTAAAGTGCTTGCCCTGAGCAGGTAGCCAGTCCATGGTCTCTTGGGGAGGAGGGCAGAGTGGGTGAGCTCTGGGGTGGGACAGGTTGGCGGGCAAAGGGGCTGCTGAGGACTGGCCTCTAATCCTGCGTGGCGCCCTGAAGGGAAGCAGCTCTTGCGCTAGTGAAATTTTACAGCCTCTCAGGGCAGGCAGAGAGCTGCCAACGGCAACTCGCTGGAGATTTATGGCCGGCTTCCCACCTCCCAGGCCGCCCTTCATCGCCCTGACTTTCACCAAAGTGAAGGTCCCTGGATTTGGCCACTGAGACCTGGGCCTCTCTGGAGGGCAATGGAAGAAGTGCTGAATCAAGAGTTGCTGGAGGAAGATTTTGTGGTTAAAGGTGGGTGGAGGTGACCCAAATCAAAGGAACATTTGCTGGCAAAATTGTGCAAGAGACTTTGACTCACTCTCAGCACTGCTATAAAATTGCCCATTATTTCAGGGTCTCTTTGGGGAAAACCAGGGAAGGTGGCCACAGCAGCCTCAATGGCCTCTTGAAGTCCCCAACCCTCCTGTTCCCTCCTGCCACAGGGCCTTTGCACATGCTATTTTCCTCCCCAAATTATACTTTGCAAGGCTAACTCCTGTTCCTCTTTCAGATCTCAAATCTGGGTTCCCAGAGTAGCCCCAGTCGCGCTGATCAGGTCCTAACTGAGCATGCATGAGTATGAAACCAGGTTTAATAGCCACTAACAGTTCTCCCTGGGATGGCTGAATGAAGTCACTGGATGAACTTGGGCAGAACTAGATGCTGTATCTCCCCCTAGCCCTAGCAGTAGCCCCCCTGAGCTCTCCTGTGGGTTCCCTGAGTTCTCTGGAGAGTTCCTTCTCTCTATGGACATCCTAAAAAATGTGAGCAAGCCCAATGTGGCTTAAACTCAGGGTGTGGATATATGTATGTGCCAGGGTCCATGCACGGGCATGCTGTGTCCACATGTATTCAGCATTTTGCATGCATGGGAGCATGAGTGTGAGCTGGCACATTGCTTTTCAACTTGAAAGATTTTAAGGAGAGAGCTGCAAAGGTCTGCCTAGGTGCACACAAGTCATGCGTGGACATGCATGTGTGGGCAGGATGCACATGTGGACCCAACACATATAGAAACATGCGTATGGTACACGTGATCTTGTGTGGGTGGCACACATATGGGCTATGTGCAGAGCAAGGGCAGGCTTTCAAGCAAGTATAGGAGCACCAGGGAACTGTTTGGGGTGGGAAGTGGAGGTGGGGTTTGCATGTGTGGCAAGTAAGGGCTGAGCGTGGCCACACATGAGCTGGGGGCAGCAAAGCTGGCATTACGTGGGCACTCCCGGCTGGAGCACTGCACAGCCTCTACATGCATTAGCCAGAGAACCCTATGTGCGGGTACTTGTATTATCTCCTTTCCAGAGAGGCACTCAGCAACTCACAGGTGGGTTTGAACCCTGAGCCAAGAAGGGCCCTAACAGCTCCGGAAGTGGAGCCCAGGCTGGCAGGGGAGAAGCATGCATGGATGGGGGAGTGGGTTGCCGGGTTGGGATTGCCAGTGGGCCACCTCAGCGCTCTGGGGATGCAGAGGGGTGAGTGCTGGGGCCTGGGAAGCCGTCAGCACGTGCTCAGGGAACACCAGGGCTGGGCGGGCATGGGCGCGGGGGACACTCTAGACCAGGTTGACAATGGAGAGGGGCAAGGAGGAGCAAGGGGCACAGAGAAAGAGAGAGAACAGAGAGAGAGATCTGCGGCTTCGCAGCCCCCGCGCCCACTCCCACGCGGGACCTGGCCGCACCCGGGGCCTGCTCCCGGCCTCAGGACTCAGTCCACTGCCCAGCGCTGCGCTTTCAGCGCGCTGGGCCCGAGCCGGAGGGCGGGCCGCGGAGGTCCCCCGGCGTGGTCAGCCACCCGCCGGGTTGATTTACGGGCCCTCGCCGCCCGCCGCGCGCCGGGATCAGCCGCCGCCGCCACCAGATCTATTATTGATGAACTTGCCAAGACCCGCTAATTAACTGCGCACCCACGGCGGGCGCCGCGGCTGAAATACGGGCCCGGGCGCCCCAGCCGGTGTCGCCAGCGGCGCGGCCCCTGGATGGGTGGCGGCGGGATAGGGGAGCCAGGGTGGGCAGGTGGCCTCCGGGTGGAATCTCAGCCAGCCATCCCAGTCCCAGCACCCTCCCCCCCCCCCGGGCGGGGTTAGGAAAAGGGGAAGGTCTTGGCCAGGACCCCTAGCAACCTGCTGTGTGACCCTGGGCAAGCTGCTTAATCTCACAGAAAACACCGCGGCAGGGGACCGACCTGATGACTTCCCTGCCAACCTTGAGAGGCAGCAGGGTGGCATGAGGAGACTGGACCATCAAACGGCCCAGCAAGTAATTCCTGGCTCTGTGACCCCCCACCCCCACCCCCGGCACTGATTTGCACTCTTGAAGCCTCTGTTTCCTCATCTGGAAAACTGGAATAGCAAAATCTGACTCCTGGTTGGTGCACAGGGTCCTGGGCAGAGCACGTGCGCTGGGGGTAGGGGACTCCCTGAGCTGCCACCTTCTTGGGCCCCCCAGCTTGTAATCATCCAGGGACTGGAAGCTTATTACCTTGTTTCTGTTCTCCTGCCCCTGCATCGAGCCCATGGCTGGCAGGCAGCAGCAGAAATACAATCCTCCACTCAGGGCTGTTTACTGCACACGTGGTATTACATCAACAATAAATGCCATCACAGTCCCAACAGAGGCAAAAGCTCCAAAGGAAAAGCAAAAGGCCCATGAGAAGTTTCGTGTGGGACCAGATTTAGGTTAGGGGATTGAGGAAAGCTTCCGGGGTGGAAGCCTGAAGCATCAGGCAAGGAAAGAGCAGTGGGTGGAGTGTTCCAGGCACAGGGAACAATAGGAAAAGACCCTGAGGTGGGAGGGAGGTGGGCAGGTCTTGAGAAAGAGCAAGGATGCCAGCTGGAGTGGAAGGAGCAAGGGGGAGGTAGCAGGAGGTGAGAGTCAGGGCTGAGGTTGGAAGTTGAACCCAGGGCTGAGGCATGGAGGAGAGGTGCTCAGAGCTGCCCAGCAGGAGCCCCTGCCCCACCCCGGGCCCGGATGGTTTAGCTGACCATCTCCACCCGACCCCCAGCTCCCTTCCCAGCTTGTCTTCTGTGAACTTCATCTAGACCCCCTTTCTTTCCCCACACCTCTACCATGTTCCAGAGCCAAGAGAGGGGCACTCTCGAAATGCAGGGCCAGGTCTCCCAATCTGTCCTCATTTTGCAAATGAGGTAACTAAGGCTCAGAGAGGGCAAGTGACTTGCTCAAGGCCACACAGCTTATACCACCCCACTCTGTGACAGGTGTAGAGCAGGGGGACACCCCCCTCCCCCCAACCAAGGGCCTTCTCCTGAGCAATCTCACCCTCTGATCCTGGAGTTGGGGAACTGTCTTTCTCCAACTTTTCAGACAAGGAGCCCGGGAAGGGGTGAGTGGAGAATTGGACTCAAAACTGGTTTAAAATTTTTTTAAATGTCTCAAGAGGTTCCCTTTTTTCCTCTTCTTTCACTCAATTTATAGAATGTTTATTTTGTTTATAATGGATTTTTTTCCTTTTGAATACCCTCGCCCCCACCACCACCACTAATATATACTATAACCTGAGTTATTGTGTAGTCATGGTTTGTGTCCTTTATGGTTGTTTTCCTATTCCATCCTTTGGGGTAAAATGCCCACGATTTGATGTGAGATAGAAGTGAAGCAATGAAACAGAAAGAGATAAAGACCAGGGACAGAGAGAAAGTGAGAGAGAAACAAGGACCAAAAGAAAAAAGCAGAGAGGCAGAGGAGGGGTGGGGGCAGGGGGTGGCGAGGCAGGGGGCAGAAATGATTTGGACAAGTCGCCTCACCTCTCTGGGCCTCCCCTGCCTTCCCAAAGATCTTTGTGAGCCAGGAAGAGTGCTCCAAATGTCTGTACGTGCTGCTGCTGTTGTTTGAAAAGAAGGCCAAAAGCAAGCACACTGGTTATACGGTTAAGGTCACATGATTTGGAGCCAGGCAGATCTGGGTTCAGCTCCTGACTCTGCCACTTCCCAGCTGTGTGACCTTGGATAGGCACCTTCCCTCTCTGAGTCTCAGTTTCCCCATCAGTAAAATGGAGTGCAGCACTATTAGCCTCATGGGTTGTTTGGAGGAGTTAATAAGGTAGGGCATGTGTGGCAGCTGGTACACAGCCAGGTATACAGTAGGCACTCAGTAATGGCACCATGCTCCTTTCCCTCTGTCAGTCTGCAAAGCAGGCAAATCTGGCCTCCTGCCAATGGCAGTTGCCCCAAGGCTCCCAGCTCCCCCTCCTCCCTCCAAAAAACACCTGTGCAGACCTCTTTCCTGTCTCATGGAATGAAAATTATGTAAAGAGGCCCATGCCTCCCCTGCGCAGACAAAGACAGAAAAAACAAAATTCCAATCTGTCCCTGGGAGCAATGAAAGCTCCAGAAGGACTGCAGCCAAGACCCCTTCCCCTGGGCATGAGGGGTGGGCCTTTTGGGATTCCTGGTCACCCTCTCCACTTGCCCAGGAGCCCAGCACTCATGGCTGGGATCTGCGTCCCCATTCACCAGAAGTGGAAACTGAGGCCCCGAGAGTGGAAGACCATGGCCCCCAGCTGGCCTTGCAGATCCAAAGACACCTCCTGAGGGGTGCTGAGGGACGCAGAGGGGCAACAGGGAGGGTTGGGAAAGGTGGCTTAGCTCATTCCCTAGGACAGGAAAGTTCTGGGCAGGAAAGCAGATGGTGTGGAGTGATTGCAAGACAGAAACATCGTTGAATGTCAGGCAAGACAGTAATGCCCTCATAACTCTCTTCCAACTGCTGGATTACAGTAAGGAGAAAGCCTCAGACGAGGCTGCTGTATTTTTAACATCTAACAGAGAAGGAGTCAATCTGGGTACAAAAGAGCCTCAGGAGAAGCCACTGCAGCCAGCTGGACTTTAAAGACCCTTGCATTTCTAATAGGGTTTACTTTAACAGTTACTTTTTGTTTATGGCAAGTTTTCCCTTCAAAATAGTGGTAGGTTTCCCTTTGAAATAAAAAGTGAGTCTCATTAAATGCACATGGCAGATGAGGGGCAGACAATGGCAATGCTGGGAAGGACAGGTGGCTGTTTGGGAAGTCTGGTGTTTTCTCCAGCTTGGTCTGATGGTTTGGTGGTTTTGAGGCCTTACCGTCCCCCAGGAGGGTGCCTGACATGTACGCTGATTGGCCAGCCATCCGCTAACATTTCATGATACCTGCTACCCATCCAGCGCTGGGCAGGCCACTTTGGATGCTCTGTAGAATCAAACAGGTGTGGCTTACAGCCTAGTGGAGAGACCAATACCTGGGATTCTCATGAGCTGTGATAAATGTTCTGAGGGACCCAAGGTTGGGCTAGAGAAAATCACAGGGCCTGTGTGGGGGCAGGGAAGGCCATACTTAAGCTGAACCCAAGGGAAGGAAAGGCATCCGTTGTGTGAACAGCAGCAGGAGCAGCATATGCAAAGGCCCTGAGGCAGCGAAGTGCTGCCCCTTGGATGAACAGAAGGGAAGGGGAGTAGAGATGAGGATGTGGGAGATAAGGTAGGCAGGCTCCCATCCAGTCAGGACCTTGTCCATCCCGGGGAGGAGTTTGGGTTTTGTTCTGGGTACAGCTGGAAGCCACTGGACTGTTGTCCATCAGGAGAGTGGTTTGCTGCAATTTGAGTTTTAAGAAGATCCCCCTAGCTGCTGAAAGGATGGAGGGGCTAAGGGAGGAAAGGAAGTCAGGGAGTGAGCCAGACATGAGAGCCCTCGGACTTGGGGTGGTGGAAACCGGGTGCAGAGAAGCAGTCAGACCTGGGGGTTGTATTGGAGGAAGAAACAATAGGGCTGGGTTGATTCGTTCATTCATTTAAAAGATACACATGAAGCACCTGCTTGTGCCAGGCATCGGACCAGACACCAGGGGGACAGTAGTGAACATCTGAGCACCTACACGGGCCAGATGCCCGGCTAGGCACCCAGGAAATAGCGGTGCATGAGACAGAGAAGCCCAGGGGTGCCCACGTTATACCTGTCTGTCCAGATCTGCGAGTGTTACATGAGGACACGCACACATGCACCCCTGCACGAGCCCCCCCACCTCCCAGGGCCGCGTGGACACACACACAGCCCACGTGCACACGCACCCTGCTCGCCCTTGCACATGCGCGTGCACGCGCACACACACACACTCACCAGCTTCGCTTATAAAAATAACCTCGGCGGTACATTTATCGGGGCTGACGTCGCCGCGGAATAATTGACGCACCCTCACTCCTCCTCCCCCTGGTGATTCATTGAGAACGCGCTGCACCCGCGCCTCAGCCCCTCCGAACGCTGCGAGCTCTCAGAATACTTTCCTTTATTGTAGCGAATGACATTTGAATTCATTTTCCTACCTATTATGCGCCGTGACGGCGGGGACCGAGGGGTTATTACCTGCGCGCCATTATGTAACGCGATGGAAATGCGCCCCGGCTCGCGGCTGTCGGGGCACCTCTGGGGCCGGGGGGACCACTTCGGGGGGACGCCCAGAACCGGCCAGTGCCCGGCAAGGATGGCGAGAGCCAGGTCCTAGCTCAGCCACCAAATTGCACGGAGACTCAGTTTCCTTATCTGCTATGTGGAGGTGGGAAGTGGGGCTGGATGCTGGTGTAAGGGGGGTTCCGGCCCTCCTGTGTGTGGTTTGGGGCACCAAGCAGGAAGTTGGGTTCCTCCAAGGCTTCTTCTCTCTGGGTCCTGGGCACTGCACGGCAAGGTTCGAGAGAGTGAGTGCTCCCTGAGGAGCCCAGAATGCATTCATTTGTTCAGCAAGTATAGTTAGTTGTAGGTCTGCCATCTGCCAGCTCTATTCCAGGGGCTGGGGAGAGGGCAACGAGCAGGGCAAGGTTGCTGCATGATGGAGCCCACATCGCAGTGACAATATTTCAGCCACAGATGTTTGTGAGTGAATGAATGAGTGACTGACTGAATGAGTGGGCTGGAAATGGAGGTTGGGGAGGTGATAGCAGCTATAGTGGACATTGAGCCCTGGGAGTGAGTGAGAGGCCCCAGGCAAGGGAGAAGGCAGAGGGTCTGGCTGAGCCCTGGAAGCTCTAGCCTATAAGAGGTCAAGAAGAGAAGAAGAATTCCCAGGGGAGGTCCCCAGAACAGGGGGGATGTGACGGGGGAGTGCAGCTAGCAGTGTTGAACTTTGGAGACAGGGAGAAGAAAGACTCCACTGGCCAGCAGGCCTGTTGGTAGAGTGAACCCATCATCAATGGATACCCTACCTTCCCTCTTAGCTCAGAGCCACCGCCCAGCGAGGCCAAGTACAGAACTGAGAGTCATGACCTTAGACTCATCACCAACCAATGGTTGGTGCCTCCAAGCAGCTAGCATTTCTTGGATATCTACTGGGTGCCCCGACCCCAAGGGCACTTTGTATGCATCTTGTCATAGGTTCTTTCCAGCAACGGAAAGAGTTCCAGTGGTAGGAACTTGGCAGACCCATTGTACAGATGAGAATCATGGAGGTATCGGGTATTGTGGAGGGAGCAAGGACTTCCCAAGGTCAGGCAGCTTCAAGAGGTTGAGGAGATGGGGGGTGTTTTTGAACCTAGATCCCACCCCCCAACCAGGCCATGCCAGAGGGACCCTGTGGCATTTCATAAATCCTTGTGCACACGAGGAGGTGCTTACCGCCCCCCCTTCCCCCGTGAACCCCAGCCGGGGCCCTCTCCCTGCCCGCTCCCCCACTCCTGCAGCCAGGCTTGTGAAAACCCACTGGACACCACCCTTGCTGAGTCAGATCGCGGGTTCCCCAACGTCAGTGGAGCCTGCGGGGACCCCCTTCCCAGCTGCTACTCATTACAGCTACTTAACCGGCACATTAAACAGGGAGTGAGGAGTTAGGAGCCACACTCTGCCCGCCACTGAATAACCGTGCCACTTGACCTGCTGCTGATTTTTGCCACCTCCCCCACCCCACCGCCTTGCTTCCTGCCACCCCAGCCACAGAGGCTGGCAGAAAGACCCTACTTGGTCACGTGGTCCTCCTCCACGCTCCCGGAGAACAGCCCTCCGTGACCCACCCACGCCAGCAAGCCCACCACGAGCATTTGTCCTTTGGGATACAGGTATCACCCCCGGTGCTTAAAATGCGAGTCTCTGGGGACAATGCACCCACCCTTTGCCGCGCACAAAGGGGTCTCCAGGAGGCCCCAGTCTCACCTCTGGCCACTGCGCCTCCCACATCACGTCCCTGGCCCGCCCAGCTTCTTTCAGCCCTGGGGTGAGCAGTGATCTGCTGCCCTGCCAGGCCTCTGCCCTGGCTGTTCCCTCCACTGCAGCCTCCCTTCCTCGCCTCCCCGCTTTTTCCCCAAGCCCACCCTGTGCTCCAACACCCTCGCCTCCTTCACCCTGACTCCCAGTCCTTTCCCCCCTCTCTCTTTCCCCAATCCCTCCACCAACTAACTTCTTGAGGACAGGAAGTACGTCTTGTCCAACGAAATGTCATTATCACACGAGTGATAGTACAAATTGCAGCTGTGAGGCATGGAGCACCTAGAATGCACCCGGCTCCTTACGAACACCCCGATTTTGGAGAGGAGATGGACACACAGAGAGGGGAAGCCAGTGGTCACCCAGCATCCACGGGAGGCGACCCCCACCCCTCCCACCTTTCCCCCCTCCCAACCCTTCCTGGCCCTCCTCCCAGCTGAAGACGAGTGTGGAGGGATGGGGCCCGGCGGCCACTCCCCCTCCTCAGAGAGCCTGGTGCATGCACCACTGCACCCCCAAGAAGGAATTTACTGTCTTAATCTTTAAATAACAGGGAAGGAATTCCGGTCAGACAAGTCATCACCATTGCAGGGAGGAGCTGCTTCTCACGTCTACAGAAATAAAATAAATACCCCTAGAGGGCTGCTGCTTCCCGGTGGGAGCAGAAGCAGCCTGATGGCCTCAGGGGAGCAGGGGTGGGCCTGGGCGCCAAGGCCTGACCTGCCCAGGGTCCCGCTGGGAATTGGAACAAGGCAGGGGTCTACCCTGGATGGGGTGGGCAGCCTGACTCTTCCAGCCAGATGCCTTCCCTCTCAGGATGAAGTTGCGTGCCCCTTTCCCTTTCCCAGTAGTTTTCCTCACTGTTAGATAAGGGGCTTGCTTTCTAGCTTGGCTTCTCTGAGCTCTGAGGTTCTGTAAGTAGTGGGGAAACTGAGGCACGGAGAAGGAAGGGACTGGTCCAGCCAAGATGGCTGTGGCACAGCTGGCATTGGAACAGCTCTGAATCCCACATTGGGGAGTCAGAATCCCCACTGGTGGTTTTCAAACTATTCTCCGTGGAACCCTGGAGTTTCTATGAAGCCCCTGCAAGCACCCCCGTGGGGTATGGGTGGTAGAAAGCAGAATAGGGTGGGGGAGGTCACCCAGGGACACACCCACCCCAGCCAGGGCAGCCCTTCTCATCTGTCTTATCTCTGGAGTTCTTGGAGATTCTGTGTGAACCAAAGTTGGCATGTCTAAAACGAAAAAAAAAATAAGAATAACTTTGGAATTCCCAGGACTGAACTGGCAGATAGGAGGACAGAGAGAAGCATGAAAGGAAATGTGAGTGCTTCTTCAAGAAAACACGCTGGAGTGGATTCTTCTTCCAGGGAGGTTTTTGTCGTGCCGTTAAGGATGGATTTCCTGGTTCCTGAAGGGAGGCCACAAGCACTTGGTTTCCTCCCCGCTATGGCATCACTCCCTAGGAACACAGGCTCCCCAGGGCTGCAGAAAACATGATGAACAAGCTTTTGAGCTGCCTCCAGCTCCCGGCCCCTGGAACGCTGGCCGGGAGGGGTGGGTGCCCACCCAGCTCTACTCATCATTGCTGAGCCAGGGACCGACCACGGGTCCATGGGCAGATTCCAAGAGGGGTCCCGGGAGCATCCAGCAGCTTCAAAACTCACGGGGTGCAGTCTGGCAGCCTCAGACCTGGCCTCATGCACACGGGTGGTCCTGAATCACACTCTCGACATGCGAACAGGACGCGTGGGTCTCTATTCAAATTGCTGCACGGTAATAAATTACGTGGCCCTTTGTAAGCAAGCTCACTGAGGTCAGTGTGGAGTCTGGCCCCAGGGCGGTGGCGTGGGCGTGGAAGGTCAGAGAGATTTCCCAGGGACCGTGTCCTGTATGGGGGCTGGTGTCCGACATGAGCACTTGAGTGTCCAAAATGGGCCTGGAGAATTTTCTGGCAAGGCTCCGTGGTGGGACCCACAGGCAGTCAAGTTATACCTGAGTTGGATGAGACATCATGGCATTTTTTTTTAACCTTTAGTGTATTCAAATCCCAAGACTAGAGGAAAGCGTCCAGAAGAAGAAAAGACTAAAAAGGCCATGACAGAGATTCTTCCCATTTCTTACCACCTAGTATGCCTGGGGTAGCTGATTTTACCCACAATTGAAGAAGGTATCATTCATATGGGGTCAAATCAGGGGCTACCTCTCTCTGTCCCCCACCGCCCCCACCTCCACGTCCCCTAATGTCCTGATGTCTGTTTGAAATGCCTTCAGCCAATATTGGATCATGATTTTTCTTTTTAACTCAAAGCACACAGCCGTCACCGGGGTTTACGCCTGCCTCCATAGGTCCTTCGGGGTAGGATCTCTGCCCCCACCCCGCCCTGGGAGACTCAGAGTGGGGGGTATACACCGGCCAGGAGAAGCTGGGGGCCAGCCCCGTCCTCCCAGAACCCCGATGCTACACCCCAAAGAGGACAGCTGGAGAGGGGCAGGCTTTTCGGCACACAGAGCCCAGAACTTCCACCACGAAACATGAGAAAATCTCCTGCTTTGTCATGGATTAAAATTCCAAATTTGACATCTCGGTCACGGAGCTTTGAACGGGCTGTCAGAGCAGAAAACCCGAACGCAGAAGGCGTACATCTATGGGCCCCTGGGTCCCCCCGGGACTTTGAACCACATGTTCTCAGGAATCATGATTTGGGGGTTCAGGAAAAGCGGATCCCTCAAATTAGAGAACCTTGAATCCACGTGGGAGGGACTGAGGGTTTTATCATCTGAAGGGTTTGGAGGGGGCATTGACACCATCCCACATGCAATGTCACACTTTGAGAAAGAAAATAACTTTCATTGTTCTCTCAGTTTAGATGTAACGCATTTATTGAATGAATGTTAGAACGTGCCAGTAACTGAAGATCCAAAAAGGAAAATCACCAATTCTGAAAATCACCAAGCTTATCATTTTATTGTCTTCAAACTTGTTCTGTGTGTACATGCTGTGCGTATTTACACAAAATGGGATAATGTGGATATATACAGTTTAATCCTCTTTTAAAATCTGACGACAGCAAAACAGTCTTTCTCTGTCGCTAAGCATTCATTCATTCACTCACCCTCCAACACATTTTGATTAGCGCCTACTGTATACCAGGCACTGAGCTAGAGCTGGCAGATATAAAATGGTGCAGCCACTGGAGAGAGTAGAATGACAGTTCCTCACAAAGTTAAACCGAGAGTGACCATTCCACTTCTAGGTATATAACCCAAAAAATTGAAAAGAGGGATTTGGCTACATGAGCCCGATATTCACAGCAGCATTATTCATGGACGCCAAAAGGCAGAAACAACCCAAGTATCTGTCACCTTAGGAACAGATAAACAAAATGTGCAATGGAATATTATTCAGCTGTAAGAAGGAACCAAGGCTGATATACATGCTGCAACATGGAGGAACTGTGAAAACATCATGCTGAGTGAAAAAAGCAAGGAACATAAAGACAAATATAGTATGATTTCATTTATATGAAATGTTAAAAGCAATAGCAAATTTGTAGACACAGAAAATAGATGAGAGGTTACCAGGGGTTGAGGAAAGGAAGGAGGGAGCTGTTGCATGGTGGTAGAGAGTGTTGACAAATTTTGGAAAATTAATTAATTAATAAAATTAATTTTTTAAAGTGATGAAAAATAATCTTTGCCCCCTGAAGTGCTAAAATTCTTCTGCTCTGGCCTATTAATAGGCTGGCCACATAACAGTCCATTGTGGTGATGTAACATTATTTATCTCATGAGTTCATTATTCATTTAATGAATGTAACAATGTTCATTTAATGCCCACTCATGGTTGGGCAGTTAGGTTGTTTCTAAATGTTTGCTGTTATAAAGAACCCATTCTTTTATAGCAGATACTTTATGTGATACAATCTTTATTTCTTAAAAATGAGCCCTAGGAGTGGAATGGCTGAGTAGAAAGATACATAAATAAATACATATAATGTTTTCGGTGTCTACTTATATTGGCCTGCCCCCCCAAAATTATACCAGCATGCACTTTCGCTAGCAGGAGAGGAGGGTGCATAATGGGACTGGAGTTATTTAGATAAGCCAGGAAAAAGTTTAAAAAATCCTTAGTCTTAAGAGACAAAAGTATGATACAGTTCACAAGGCGTTGAAGGCACAACTAAAGGCCATTTTCTAAGGAGCAGGAAATGGAGAGAGAGGTAAAGAACAAGGAAACCTCATCAATGAAATAAGGACAATTTATTTTTCATAGGTTTCTTTGGAGACCCAAATTCGCCCTGGTGTCTCTGGAACACACTGTCCTCAGGAAAATGTGGTCAAGTTCTTAGATGGTTATCCACGTCTTGTGTAGTTAGACACCCTAAGTCCCAGAAAGATAAAAATTATAAGCCAAAGGTTTTTCATCCGAGTTTTCCAAATGTCTATGGCAATTTCCACTCCAGTCAAGGGGGCCACTCACTGCGGGCACAGAGACAGGCCCTGGGGAAGAAGTCAGGACGGCGGGCACATTTCCTTCCCCTGTGACATTGCGACACTGGGCACGGCTGAAGGGAGGGTGTGCAGAATTCAGCCTCCGAGACCCCGCTTCCTGCCGTGTGCTCAACCTCCTTGCTACCTGTTCTAATAAGGGCTTGATATGTCCTTTTAAACAGATCCAACCAGGGTGCACAGGTGGATCAGTGGTAGAATGCTCGCCTTCCGTGCGGGAGACCCGGGTTCGATTCCCGGCCCATGCATTCCCCCCCAAAAATTAAATTAAATTAAAAAATGAATCCGTCCATTTTCCTCAAGTCAACTTGTTTCAAAAGGACATTTGGTATTGCCAGCATAAATGAGAAATCAGAACCACTTGCCACAAAATAATAGTAACCAAAAACAAACCAACCAACAAAAGTAACCATAAACATGAACCCAGAAGACACACAAATGGCCAACAAATGAATAAAAAGATGCTCAGTGTCAACAGTCATAAGGAAAAGCAAGTCAAAATCACACGGAAATACAACTTCACACCCACTAGGAGGGTATTAATAGAAAAACAGGAAAATAAGAGTTGACGAGAGGACAGAGAGAAACCTCGGTATGTTGTTGACGGGAATATAAAATGGTGGAGCTGCGGTGGGAAACAGTTTGGAGGTTCCTCAAAAGGTTAAACATAGAACTACCATATAACCCAGCAATTCTATGCCTAGATAAATACCCCAAAGAATTGAAAACAGATGTCCAAATAAAAGCTTGCATACCAGTGTTCATAGCAGCGTTATTCACAGAAGCCATAAAATGGAAATGACCCAAATGTTCAGCAGCCAATGAATGGATAAACAATTGTGGCATGTCCTTACAATGGAATACTATTCAGCCATGAAAAGGAATGCAGTTCTGATATGATGTAGATGAACCTTGAACACATAATGCTGGGAAAAAGAAGCCAGACAGAAAAGGTCACGTTTTGCATGCTTCCATTTAAATGAAATGGTCCAAATAGGCAAATCCATAGAGACAGGAAACAGATCAGTGGATGTCAGAATTGGGAGATGAGGTGGGATGAGAGAATCGAGTGACTGTTTTAACGGGTATAGGATTTCTGTTTGGGGTAACAAGAAAGTTCCAGAATGAAATATTAATGATGGTTGCACAGCATTGTAAATGCTCTTGATACCACTGACCGGTATATTAAATGGTAAAAATGATAAATTTTGTGTTTTTGTCTATTTTACCACAGTGAAAACAAAAGGAACCCAATGAAAATACTTTAAGTTCTGGTCAGCCGCCCTTGTGTGCCAGATGTCTGACCTGCAGCCCAGCCCTTCTTGGCCTAAAAAAGGAAGAAGAGAAGTGTCAGGGAGGTCAAGAGACAGAGAAATAGCCAACGGAGACTTTTGCCTTGATAGAAATTCAAAGGACTGAACCTGGATCTAAAACAGAAATACTCTTCCCACAGGGGGTTGATGCTATTCAATGCCATACCGTGTTTCATTTAACAGCCGTCCTTGTATCGTGGGCAGTATATGTCTTTCACTGGGAAACAGGATGTCAAATGCTGAGAGGGGGTTGATTACATAAGGCCCTGTTCCCAGAACTTCGGTCTATTAGCACATTTCAACCCCCATCGGTCCTCCAAGGCAGGTACTAGTGTTATCGTCATCCCCATTTCCAGATGAGGAAACTGAGGCTCAAAGAGGTTAGTTGACTTGCCCAAGGTCACACAGCTAGGGCCAAGCAGGAATGGGATTTGAACCCAGGCAGTGTGACTCAAAGACCTTTCTTGCCCATCACTAGATCATCCTTCCTTCCTGGTGAAGGAAGGAGCAGGAGGCTTGGGGCCCAGCAGTCGTGGGTCTCCTTGCCTCCCTGTCCTCTTTTAGCTAAGTGGCCCTGGGCAAGCTGTTTCACTGTTCCAAGCCTCCATTTGCCCACTTGTGAACCAGGATAGTATGGGGATTGAGGGGAAGGCCTCGGGATACAGGTCCCCAAGGGATCCCCAGGGCTTTGGCCAAAGTCAGCTGGGAAGGGAGAGAGAGTGTGAGCCCAGGAGAGGCCCAACAGGTGGACTACAGCATGAGCACCTGGGCTTCAGGCTCTGGGGCAGCTCCCAGAGAGGATGCCGGGCATGATTTGAGCACAGCTACCCCTCATCAGAATTGAAGCTCCACCTGCTGGGACCACTTAACAGGCTCTACGTTCACCCAAATGCCTCCGTGATGGCTCACGGGTCTACCCAGAATCAGAAGCATATCTCAGAGTCATGCCCTATGGACTAACACAGGTCCCATACAACAGCAAATGGGGGAGGCAGGCTAGGCAAGAACAGACAGGAGGCCCAGGGTCCAGACCAGGACCTGCACTCACATAGGGTATGGTCTTCATTGAGGCCCCATGGCCCTCGGTTTTCTCATCTGTGAAATGGGAGCAGCACGGAGTCAATAGCAGCATTCACTGACTGCCTATCAGGGGCCTCTCACCTGTGATCCTGTGATTGCATTTGATTCCATCCCGGGCCCCAGGAGGGAACCGAGGCACAGAGCAATGACAGTTACACAAGATCATGCAGCTAGGAAATAGCAGTCAGGGGTCCATCAAGACGGCTGTATTCTCCTTGCTCTGAAGAGCAGCTTCTGGAGGCGGTCTGAATCCTGTTCTCTGGAAATCAGGGGCCTGGTCTCCCTCCTAGAACAGCAAGCCTATGCCTTGGGCTCCTTCCAAGCATCGTAAGATGTTTCCGGCTGGGCTGAGCAAGTTGCCAGGGGGGTGGAGGCTGTGGCTGGGCCTTCAAAACCCCGCTGAGGTTTTTCAACAACCACAGCTCAGGGGCACATCTGACTGTGTTCCCTGGATAAACCTCAGAAGATAAATTCCTCCCATGTAGAAAGGAGGCACAACTCTCCTGAGGGCTTAAGCAACTCACCCAAGGCCACTATATTTAATACCCATGGCTGCTGTAACAAAGCACCACCAATTTAGTGGCACAAAACAGCACGAATTTATTATCGTCCAGTTCTAGAGGTGGTCAGAAATCCAAAATGATTCTTTAGGGCTAAAATCAAGCTGTTGCCAGGGCTCGTTCCTTCTGCAGACTTGGTGGAGATTCTGTTTCCTGGCCTTTCCTAGGTTCTAGAAGCTGCCTGAATCCCTTGGCTTGTGGCTCCTTCCCCCGTCATCAAAGCACACCATTCCAGTCTCTGCTTCCATCGTCACATCTCCTTTTCCAGCTCTGACCCTCTTGCCTCCCTCTTATAAAGACCCTTGTGATTGCATCAGCCCTACCCAGGAATCCAGGATGATCTCTCCATCTCAGGGTCCTTAAGTCAAAGTCCCCTTTGCCACATAAGGTCACCTATTTCAGGATTTGGACGTCTTGGGAGGGCATTAGTCTGTCTAACAGTCCCACAGGGAGAAAGTGGCAACTCCAGGTCTGAACCAAAATCTGGCCAACTCCAGTGTTTATTTCCTCTACCCCCAGACCCCAAGGTCCTTACGAAGCATGGATGGATTTGCCAGATAAAATGCAGAACACATAGTTTTAGTTTAAGTATGTCCCAGCTATTGCCTGAGATATATTCATACTAAAATGCATTTATTGTTTATCTGAAATTCAAATTGAGCTGAGCATCCTGCAGTTTTATTTGCTCAATCTGGCAGCCCTACCTAAAAATCAAAAAATGACATCTTGGGAAGATAAAGGAACAACCGTATGAGAAAATCTATGTTCAAATCCCAAATCCAACCAGGAGTAAACTGGAAAGTTTCATTTCTCCTCTCTGGGACTCAATTGCCAATCTGTAAAATGGGCCTGTAATGGTGATGCCCCCCCCACACACACACAGATACCATTGACAGAGAAAAGGAGAAAATAGTTGCACACTTTAGAGGGCTGTGATCCCCCTTTACCCCCATTCACAGGCAGGGGTGGGCACAGCCCAGATGGAGCCTAAACTCCAATCAGACGGGATCCAATTTTCCCAGTTCATTATTCCAAACCAAATTAAGGGCAGCCTGGGCTGCGCCACTCGTGGCTTAATTGGGGCTGCAGATGCCCCCCCTCCCACCTTCTTTCTTTCCTGCTCCCCTGTCCCCAGCCGGGCCGGGCCTTGGGGAGCCAGAGGCTGCCCAGGCTGCACCACGTGGGCCCACACAGATGCCCCAGTATAATCAATTAGACCCAGGCCAGGCCAGGCTCCTAATGGGGTGCCGCTGGGCAGCTGGGCCCAGCATCGATCCCAGCCCCCGGTGACCCACCAGGGAGGCCAGGCAGCCAAGACGGCCACGCAGATGGCTGACTCCGGACCCCGCTGGCTCCCCACCCCCTGCCCCAGGGCTGCCAGGCCCAGTGGATGGAGT
>PVIY010033633.1:0-27865 GCA_004026745.1 Myrmecophaga tridactyla
TGGGAGACATAATGTAGACAAGCAGTTTGTTTACTCATTTTGAATTTAATTCAGTTCTAGGGAAAAAAATAAAAGGCTAACATGAATCCACATTTTTACTTTCCTGTTATACACATTCAATTAGTATTTATTGAACCTCTCTAAGTGCCAGGAAGTGTTCTAGGTATCAAGAAAATAGAAATAAACAAGGCAGACTGCCTTTATAAAGAATACAGCCTCTTTGAGATTTTAGGCTTATCGTTTTTGCCATGTATTTACTTCTTTCCTTCTTTTCATATTTAGTGAATGTTGTTGAGATTTAGGATGGAAGTCAGCATGTTTATCTCGCTCCATCTTGCTTACATAAGGTTGGGTGGCTGCTGCCTACAGGAAACACACTTCATGCTTTATCTTTGAGGGGCAGGACCCCGTGTGTGGAGGGATGATTTCATCCCTTGCTAACTGTGGTGAATGGCATGTTTGTCTAATTCTGGGTTTCAGTCTTAGGAAGCCCATCTCTGCCAAATGCCGAAGCCATAGTCTATGACCAAAGCTTTATTAATAATGAAGTTGACAGCTTGATCTTCATCTACTTGTCTTTTTTTCCCCTTATCTATCAAATGGTGCTAGTTATTGCCATCCCCCTGTCCAAACACATACACACAGACACACACCAACTATGTGCTAATGTATAAGGAATTTTGAGAGATAGATAAAGTCTGGCTCTTGTTGACCAAAATGTCATTGAATAGACTATATTTAGTTTGATATCTCTTTTTCAAACAGAATCTTTGAACTCTGGCATAATTTTTATTGCTCTGCATGGTTGATTTTTATCAACCATGCATTGAATTTATAGCATTGAATTGCTATAACCTAGTCAGACAGCTTTAGGATTAAACACTAGCCATATTAGACTTTCACACTAAATTACTACAGCTTAAAAAATTTTTTTCTTTGCAAATAAGAAAGCTGTTTAGCTGAGAAGAGGCTGTTACAAAGGCAAGGGATCTTGAGCAAATGGTGTAGAAATCTCATCTAATCTTTCATTGATGGTGGTTTAGTACAGAAAACAGAAAATACTTTATGATCTTCAGTGTGATGAGATTTGTATAGAAAATTATGAATTTCACTAGAAATAAGATGCTTTGACACTGGGGCTTTCTTGGTCTTAACAGAAGCTGTCAATGGAAAGATTTTAAAAAGCTATTATGAATATTAAGTGTTAACAGCAAGAGTAATAATGCCATTAATTGTAAGATGTATCCCAAATTAAGAATGATAGAAATATGAAAAAAAAGCATAGCTCTCACAGTTGATGGAATATATAGATACTCTGAAGATTATTGGAAGTGCTAAAACAATTAGGTTCTTCATAGGGTCTCCTGGAAAGATTTGCAGGGCAATGCAGTGCTGTCCATCAAGAAAACAACCACTGCTTTTATCATACTCATGAGCAAGTAGTTAATGTCACCATCACCATTACTCTTCATATTCAGAAAAGTGGAGAATGGACACTGAAACTGCCCAGGGAAGCCTCATATTTCTATATTCTTGTTGGCTAGAAACAGTAACTAAGAGCTACAGTAAGGTGACTGCTACCTTAATTTTACTTCTAATTGGTAGAACCTAATTTGCATCTGGAATACTAATTGCAAAGGAGTCTGGTAAATGTAGCTGGTAACTATTCAACTTTTCATAATATGGTGTCAGAGTGAGTGAATCCTCAATATCAAGTATGCTCATCTTAAGCAAAAATGTAAGTCTTAGGATATACTGATTGAATGGGCCTTAGTGTGCAGGTCATTGCAGTTTGACCTTGAACAACCTAGGTGCTTGTCTAAGAGCAGCAAGAGTATCTCAGTAGGTTCAGGTCAGGTGCTTCTGCCTTAATATCAGGTGTAGCAGATGTGGGGATAGATTATAGAGAAAAGACTGCCCTATGGATGAGAGTATTCATCTCAGGAGAAGGAAAGTAGACACAATTTTGCAAGCAATGGGTTATTTTCACAGATCCAGAAGTGACTGATATCATCTCTCTCACTATGGAAAATCTTATGAAACAAAATTTAGGTGAATATCATAGGGAAGTAAATGTCAATTAGAATCCAAATATTAAGATAAAGGAAGGAAGGTACTCAATTCCACGACGCAGTGCTGCTCCTTCATGTTGTAGAGAAGGAAAGGGACCAACTTCAGAAGTAGGTTAAATTGTTAGAAACTCATTTGAGCCTCTTGCTACAGGAGAAGAGCAGCGGGAAGTGAAACACTAGAGGCGTGTTGCATGTCTACAGATAAAGACGGATCTGAATGAAAAGCTCCTCAAAATTGGAAATGTTGCAAAGTACTGAAAGACATGTATTTTGAAAAGCACGTGGGGGAGGTGTTAATGGTCTTCAGAAGCATCAACGGCAGCTTCGGTTCTGGAATCTTCTGAGGGTAATTCTTTAGCTGAAAGAATTGTGGAGATGAGAGACAAGCCTTTCCCAGAAGGCGTGAGCAATTCTATACCAAGCAATCCTGGCAGTAAACCACCATGGCACAGGACAGAAACTGAGTACTCTCAAGATGTGATGGCTTTGAAAATTCTGAAGGTCAAAACTCACCAAAGACTAGGTGAGTAGGATTGCTGCCTCTGTAAACTTCTATACTTTTTCAGAAGGCAGGCAAGTCACAGTGTTACTGTCAGAAAATGTATACAGATGAACCCCAGCCCCCTGACTTGATAAATACATATCGTCTGTTCTGTGGAAATTTCTTCCATTTGAATTTACATTTATAGTTCATTCCAGAGATCCAGAAGACTGGCAGGAATTCTGACAGGATAAGCAGTTTTTTTCCTAACAAAGACAACAAATTTATTTTTATTTTTATTTTAATTCCTGTTGTCTTTGGACTTTAATTAGCAAAGGGATTTAAACATTGCACTTTCATCTCTGCCTGGAAATTGGATAAAGGGAGAGGCTACATATTCAAATGTTAGATGACAATCTTATTATTTGCATTTTATAATTGGAGTATCTTTCGCATTCTAGACTCTCTAACAGGTTTTCTTTTGTTGTTGTTAATTTTTTTACTCTAGATTGTTTTAGATTTACAGAAAAATTGGGAAAAGAGTGTAGAAAGTTTGCATATATCCTACATTCAGTTTATACTGTTATTTACATCATCCCTTAGTAGTGTACATTTGTTGAAATTAGTGAACCAGTATTGCTACATTATTATTAACTGAAACCCATACTTTATTCATATTTCCTTAGTTTTACCTAAGGTCTTTGCTCTATTCCAGGATCTCACCCAGGATACCACATTATATTTAGTTTTCACGTAACTGAGAAATTAGGATGTAAGGGATGACTTTGATTACTGAATAATTAATAGATATTCCTTTTTGTTTTCTGGTATATTGGAGTAGACAGAGGGAAATACCTGAAATCTCCAAATTGTAATCCAGCTGCCTTGATCTGATAATGATTGTATAGCCTGTATCTTCTGCCCCTGTGATTGTAAAAACCGTTTAACCTTCATTTGTACCTGGTTTTCCAACTTTAGAGTTCTGTACAGCCCCTAAAGTTTATTAATGAAGAGTTTTGGGTCAGCCCAGAACTAACTCATCCCAAGTCCAAAGTTATCTTGATAATGGATGCTGGTTCTAATCAAAGTGGGCTAGCCTGACACGCACAGTAGCTTAGACTCTAACCTACAAGTCACCTATACCTCGTTATAATACGAAAAATCACACCCATCATCATAATAAGGCTGCCATTTTCTTACACATGTTCTGTGCCTAAGCATGTACTCAGTCTGTGTGTGCTCATTAATTAAATCACCTCTAATTACATCATCTGGGGCCTCTGTGCTCATTATTCTAAACCCTGCCCATCCTTTTCTCTAATAAAACTATCAGAGTTACTATAGTTCAGGGAGACAGATTTTGGGCTGCTAGGTCATTTGCTGTCTTGCTACTTGCATAGTAATAAGCTGTTTCTCTCTTTGAAACCCCAGTATCTCAGGAATTGGTCATTTGAGCACATCAGGCAAAAGAATCCACCACTTTTATCCAGTAATACTCTGGACTATGACAGTTTCTTAGACTTTCCTTGTTCTTGATGATTTTGACAGTTTTAGGGAGTACCAGTCAGGACATTGTAGAATGCCCCTCAATTAGGATTTTTTCTGATGTTTTCCTCATGAGTAGATGGGGTTTATCAGCTTTTGAGAGGACGAACATGGAGGTAAAGGGCATCTGATCTGTTTCGGTTTGCTACAGCTGCTGGAATGAGATATACTAGAAATGGGTTGGCGTTTTTCAATGGGTATTTATTAGGTTGCAAATTTATGGTTCAAAAGCCATGAAAATGTCCAAATTAAGGCATCAAGTGGAATACACCTTCTCTGGGGAATGGCTGCTGGCATCCAGGTTCCTCTTTCACATGAGAAGACACATGGCACATCTGCTTGTCCTTCTCTCAGCTTCTGTTTTCAATGAATCTCTCCAAAATGTCTCTGGGTATTTCTTTTTCTCTTAGATTCTCCTGGGCCATTTTCTTTCTGAGCCCTCTCTCTCTCTGTGAGCTCTCTTAAAGGACTCCAGTAAAGGATTAAGACCCACCTTGAATTGGTGGGTCACATCTCTATGGAAACAACCTAATCAAAAGGTCCTATCCACGATGGGTCTGCCTCCACAGGAATGAAATAGAAGAGCATGCTTTTTCTGGTGTACATAATAGATTCAACCCAGCACAACATCGTATCAAGGGTACATACTACCAACATGACTTATCACTGTTGAGGTTGACTTGATCACCTGGCTGAGGTAGTGCTTGTCAGGGTTCTCCACTGTAGAGTTACTTTTTCCTCTCCTTTCCATACTATACTCTTTGAAAGGAAGTCACTGAGCACAGTCCACACTTAAGGAATAGGGAGTTATATTCCCATGTCCAGAGGGTAGAGTGTCAATATAGATTATTTGGTGGTTTCTCCATGGGAGATCTACCTCCCTATTTATTTATTTATTCAACCCAGTTTCTCCTAGTGTTAACATGGTATATTACCATGGTAAATTTGTCACAACTAAGAAAGTAATATTGACACACTATTGTAACTATCCCCCTACTTAATTGGATTTCACTAGTTTTCCCACTAATTTCCTTTTTTCTGTTCCAATATCCCAACTGACACACATTACATTTCATTGTCATCTGGTCTATAAGAGCCTCTCAGACATTCTTCATTTTTCAAGACCTTGACAGTTTTGGGGTAGTCAGGTATTTTGTAGAATATACCTCATTTTGGGCTTGTCTGATGCCATACTCACTATCTCCCATCCCCACCCCAACCCTGCTTTTTCTTTTCTAACCTTTGGAACAAGTCTCTGGGAACAGATCACATTCAAGGAATGGGTTGTTGTATAACTATTTTTTTTGGGGGGGCATGAAAATAAATAGCAGCTTCACTCACAATTGCCAAAAATTGGAAGCAATCACGATCCTTTCTGTAAAAGGAAAACAAACTATGGCAAGCCCACATAATATAACTTCTTTTTGGTGACAAAGGGAAATGAGCTATTGAGGCACAGAAAACATGGAGGAACCTTAAGTACATACTGCTAAGTGAAAGAAACCAGTTTGAAAAAGCTACATACTGTATGATTCCAACAATATGCTATTGTGAAGAAGGCAAAACTATTGAGATAGTAAAAATATGGGTTGGGGGATGGAGTGGAGGGAAGGAATGTACAGGTAGAACACAGTCATTTAGGGCAGTGGAATTGTTCTGTCTGATACCATAGTAGTGGATATATGACATTATGTATTTGTCAAAACCCAGAGAACTATGTACACAGAGAGTAAGCCCCAATGAAAATCAGAGACTTCAGCTACTAATAAGATGCCAATATTGATTTCTCATTTGTAACAAAAGTACCACACAAATACAAGAAGTTAATAACAGGGTGAAACTATGTGTGAGGGGTGGAGAGAGAGATACAGGGGAATTTTCCATATTCCCTGCACAACCCTTCTGTAAATGTAAAACTTCTCTAAAAATAAAATTTGTACAAAAAGAAAACAACCAAAAAGTTTGGTTGACTAGTTGGGTCGATTTAAAGGTGAGGAGTGAGCAGAAAGGATGAAGAAGCAGGAAAACGAGAGGATGTTCATAACGGTTAGGATAGGGAGCTTACCTCGAATGGGAGCACAGTGACCTGGAACAGACTATGCCTGTAGGATGGAAGTGCAAAATAACTTCGTAAAGATTGGTGTGTGGTAGTCAATTTCTAAGAAGGCTTCTAATAGATAGTGTAAAACTATTTGTATAGCTCTTCAAGTCTTAAAACTGCCTTGGCATATATTATCTTATTTGATCCCTTTAACATCTTTTGGGGTAGATATGGCCATTATTCTTTTTAGAGTAGGGAATACTTACTGTTATACAAATGCTGGAGCTATCTTCTGATTCTTAATTCAGCTCTCTTTTTATTACTCCACATTACCCATTGAAATGGTGACAGAGAACCATTATTGTTTTTTGAACAAGGGTGTTAATATAAAAGTATTTTAGAAAGTTTGGAACTGGTTTATGGGATATATTGAATAGAAGAAACCTAGGAAATGCTTTGTGTTGATCCAGGCATTAGGCATTATGACAGAAGAAAGGCATAAAGGAACATTGACATATCTGGAGTAATGTTTAAAAAAAGAAATGACAAGTTTCTAAATGTGGAATCTATTAAAATGCAAGCAGTGAAATACACGGTACTGGATAGAGTTAAGAGAAGTTAGATCCTACTTCAAAATTTTTGAAAGATGCCTTGTATTATTTTTTTTTCAATTTTAAAGATCAGATTAATTTGGAGAAAACAAAAAATGCACAGCCCAAAAGATGGGGATTTTACATCTCAAGACACTTTCCAGGTAGTAAGTCCACAGATGACAAATCATTTTCATAGAAGATATTTTTGTACAAAGTTTACATGTATTAAGGAGTTGGATATAAATCAATTCCTGTTTCTGTTTTAGTAGGGGATGGGGAGTGAGAGGAATGGGAAAGAAGAGTTTTGGATACAACCAGTTGAAAGGAGAGTAGACATGAAGAGGGCAAACCATACTTATTCATTAACAACAGCAAATAGTTAAAAACAAAGACAAAAACATTTCCTCCTTGGGTATCTTTCTCTGAAAGCCTACTTCCTAGCCACTAGCCAATCCATTCCAATTATTTAAAATTAATTCGCTTGGAATATATTTTATATCTACAGGGTAAATATTCATTATGCTCACCGCTGCAGCACATACAAACTAACACCCTGCATGGCTGGACTGAATCTAACCTAGGACTGGTGCGAGAAGGGTTTGCAAACAATAAACTAAGGGGTCATATCTCTGCAAGAACCAATACTGCCCATGGTGGGAAGGACACCATCTACCAAGCCGACCCCTATAAAATGTGCACATACAAACAGGCAAGCTCAGCTATTTTGTTGCAAGAGAAACAAGGTCCTTGTTAAATAGTTCTCTTCATATTTACTCTCTCAAGAGAAGCTAAAACAAAAAGCAAAAAACAAAAAACAAAAAAGTACACATTGATCTATGCCACATTATAAATCCAAACCATGGGATTTCAGTAGAGAAAGGAGGAAAATTAAAAAAAATTAAATAAAAATAAACCAATAAACGATAAGAAATGCTTGCAAATTAACTGTTCCTATATTTTTCCATCCTTATTCACCACCCAAGACCATTAATTCTGGAGTTTTCTGGCCTGTAAAGGGGTCTAAGAAGCAAGAGCAGGAATGGATGGAAGAAGATTCATGAATTCAAGGAGCCAATTTGCTTGAGAAAAGCAGTGATTCCTCGGTTGACAGCTCCCAGAGGCTGAGATATAAAATATCTAAGATTTTAGGTATATGACTTAAATAGAAGCTGATTTTGTGGGAAGTGATAGTAAAGAGTAGTCTGAGGAATAAAGGACAATAATATTGAGACTACATTTTTAAAGTTTCAATGTTTCAAAGGAATGTGTTTCAAAAGCATAGTGTTTAGATAGGGCAAAATCAGGACACATAAAAGACCTGTGAATTCTGATGACCATTGTGTGCCTTCTGCTTCAGGAAGTGACCATGTATGTATTTATTGGGGGGCATGCCATTTCCCTATTATCTGGTGCAAAAGAATTCATCACCTCCCAAAGTTTCCTTTCAAACCACATTTTCCCCACCTATTTTAGTCACAGAGCAGTCCTATTTTTTCATGGCCTGGGGACTCACTCACTCCCAACTATCCCCCTGGGCGATAAAAATAAAGGAAATCCCCTAGGTTGGTCCCAAAAGCCCAAAATTAAGTAAGAGGAGGAGCTGGTAGCCTCCTACAGACCAAAATGACCTCTGAGACTATTTAGCCTATCTTTCCAAGGATGGAAAATTTATTTAGACAATGTTTCAGAATTCATATATGACACAATAGGATAGTAAGAATTAAATGGTAGAAATCTCATATTCTTCCTTATATCTGCCTACTGTCCAATCCGATCCCAGATACTGAATCACTGTTATTACCATCTGCTAAATGGAGGTCTCTAGGCACTAATCACACAGACAGCTGCATGGTTTCCTAAAAACACACCTTTTCTTTAAAAGCTGTATACCTCTTTCTCTTTGTCTACTCTAACGATTGTCTAGATAGTTCAATACTTTAAAAGTTGCAGCAGCATGCAAAACAATTTCATTTCATGTCATTTTTTTAAAAAAAAACTAGGAAAGGTCTTCCAGGAGATGGTATATTTTATTTTGTCTTATCTGAATTAAGTGTTGGTTTATCTCCAATGTTCCAGGATGAAGTGAGACTAGAAGAAAGCACAGGATGTAGAGGTCTATTAGGTGTAATCTTCCCCCTCATTTTCATCTTCACTATCAACTAAGACAGCCACGTACATGCTTGCAGAACTGAATTTAGAGGCTATATTTTCTTCAGCTCAGATGCAGATCTGGAGTCTTGATCCTTTTCCCTATCTTACCTATCACCCTGGTTCCAGTGGTCCTTGCTCTCTCCAATCTCCTAGACTGGGAATGGAATTCTCATTTTAGTGTTTTGAGATACTCACCCTATCTACTTTGTTTTTATCTTTCCTTGCTGGTCCTTCTTCAAATGGTTGAGCTGAAGTTACTTTTTCACCACTACTTGCAGGAGATTGCTGCTCTGTGTCTGAGCTCTGAGATTGACAGAAGGGTTACAACTTCACTTCCCCTAAGCCTTCTCCTTTGGTGGAGGGGTTTGCATTACTTTTAGAGGCTGATCAGATTTGAGAGGCTTTGAAATTAGAGAGTAACAGTCTTCTTCCTTACTTGAGTGTTTCATTTCCCAGAGACTTCTCACTCTCTCTCCTCTGTACATCCTGATTTGACTTCTGCACATGTCTGGGTCCTTGATGACTCACTTCCTGTCCTAGATCTTTCCTGTTCCTGAATTTCTTCACTTTGCCAACTTGGATATCTTTCCTGAGACCATCGTTCTAGTTTTGGCTTATCCTGCTGATGGTGCAATTTTTCCTGTTTCTTCTGTAGCCATTCTTCCTATTTCCCATTCTCTAGCAACTGTGTCAATGGGCCTTGCCCCTCTAAAGATAGAATCTGCTCTGTTGGACTGGGAAGTGTTAGCAGAGGAATCCTCTTTCTTAGGAGCACTCCTAGGCTTCAGACTTAGTTTGGGTCTTTGGTAGGAGACCTTGATCATCATGCTTATACTCATCTTGAGGGTAATCATCTCTGGAGCCCCATGACTGATCATCCTGTCTGCTGGATCAGTCTTTATAGCAGTTCCTGCCTCCTCTGTAGTCATCATCCCTGCGGTACCCACTACCAAATGCTCTTCTGTCACAGCTTATCCTGGAGTCATAGCCTCTATCACAGTCTCTGCTGCCTCATTCTTCATAGCAATCCTGGCCCCCACATCGATCCATATCCCCGAGTGGGCCATCATGATACCCATCACGACCCATCACCGTACTGGTCTGAATCATAATGATCAAAATACTTGTCTCCAAAGCTGTGATCACTTTTTCTAGAATGGTAGTCAATAAAGCTGTCTATGGCACAATGGGCCCTATAGTCTGTATTTGTTTTTTCTTAAGCCTGAATTCTATCTTGGCCAAAAAATATGATCATCCCTGTCTTATCCTGTGTTTTCAAAAACGTTCACTCAAATTCTCCTGTCACCTAGAGAGTCTTTGTTGAGGCTCAGGGCATCGAACAGAGAATCGAGGTCCTCAAACTGAGCATAACCAAAACCTTTCAATCTCTCTGGATTGCTGGGTTCACATGGTACATGCACTAAACTGACATTCAGTCCTCTGAAGAATTCCTTAGTAGAGTCTTCTGTTACATCTTAGGGCAGTTTCCTTAGAAAAAAACAATGTAGGGTGGAGATTTGGGAAGATAGCTATCATTGATATTGAGTTCCTGAGCAGCCCATGGAGCACTGGAAAGGATGGAATTGTCAATCAGAGAATGCCCTATCTACATGGTTGTCTGCTGTGTTCCTGCAGGGTATCTGTTTCATTAGCTCCTCTGGCTGGTTTAGGGACATAGGTGGTTCCTGCACCAGTCGTCCCATCTTCAGCCAGGAGTTGCTTAGGGAAATAGCCTTCCCCTTCTTATTCTTCATTTTTACTGAGACCACTACATTGGGAGAGGGAGAGAGAGCACAAAGGGCTTGTATTAATTTTTTTAAACTTTTTTTTAATGTTTAGTATAACACATATACAAAGCAAAGAAATAAAGAAGCAATAGTTTTCCAAGCGCTCTTCAACAAGTGGTTACAGGACAGATCCCAGAGTTTGTCATGGGCTACCATACGATCCTCTCATACTTTTCCTTCTCGCTGCTCCAGAATAGAGGAGTCTAGAGAGCTTTAGTTCTTTTTTAACATCACAATTAACTTTTTTTGTGAACAATAACATATATACAAAAAAAGCTATACATTTCAAAGCACAGTAGCACATTGTTGTAGAACATATTTCAGACTTTGACATGGGTTACAATTTCACAATTTTAGGTTTTTACTTCTAGCTGCTCTAAAATACTGGAAACTAAAAGAGATACCAATTTAATGATTCGGCATTCATATTCGTTTGTTAAGTCCTATCTTCTATATATAATTCTACCATCACCTTTGATCTTTCCATACCTCTCTTTGAGGTTGTTTGGGCTATGGCCATTCTACATTTTTGATATTGGAAGGGTCTGTCACTAATATGGGGTAAGGAGATGGAACTATTTGATGTTCTGGAGAGGCTGGGCTAGGTTTTAGGACTTATCTGGATTAGGACCCATCTGGAGGTTGTAGGTTTCTGGAAAGTTACTCTAGTGCCTGGAACCCTTGTGGAATCTTATATATTGTCCTAGGTATTCTTTAGGATTGACTGGAATGGTCCTGGTTGGGATTTGGCAGGTTATGATAGGTAGCAAGGTCTACCTGAAGCTTGCATAAGAGCAACCTCCAGAGTAACCTCTCAATTCTATTTGAACTCTCTCTGCCACTGATACTGTATTAGTTACATGTCTTTTACCCTTTTTGGTCAGGATGGAATTGTTGATCCCATGGTGCCAGGTCTGGATTCATCCCTAGGAGTCATCTCCTACGTTGCCAGGGAGACTTTCACCCCTGGATGTCATGTTCCATGGAGGGGGGAGGGCAATGATTTCACTTGCAGAGTTGGGCTTAGAGAGACTGAGGCTACATCTGAGCAACAACAGAGGTCCTCCAGAAGTAACTCTTCAGCATGCCTATAGGTAGTATAGTCTAAGCTTCTCCATTACCTACATAAGCTTCACAAGAGTAAGCCTCAGGATCGAGGGCATGGTCTATTGATTTGGGTATCCCAAAAGTTTGACACAATATCAAGGGCTTCCCTGATGGTAAGGTTTAATGGTTCCATATTCTTTCTCCCCTCCCTTAGGGGACTTTGCCAATACTTTTTGATTATCTGCTTAATTTGGATTAATTTTTAAGTTTAAATCCAGCTTAATTTTAAAGCTAACCAAAATGTTCAATTTCATTTTAATCTAAAGTAGCCCTGTGTTATTGCCTACATTTCAGGAGGAAACAATCCTTACAAGTTTGTGTTTACAGACTTTGTTTGTGTGTGTGTGTTGGGGGGAGATGGCTGTTGGTTTCAATTTTTTTATTAGCAAATTTGTGATTTTACAGAAAAATCATGCAGAAAATAGAGTTCCCATACACCCACTCCATTAATAATATCATGTATCAGTGTGGAACATCTGTCACAACTGATGAAAGAATATTATTGTAATTTTACTATTAACTATAGTCCATGGTTTACATGGTATATTTGTTCTTATTTCTTAGTTATAAATCAGAGAGAGCTTAGAGTTAATATTTATTAGGCCACATGAAACCCCAATATTAGTAAATATCCACATACCAATCACCAGCAGAATAAATTGAGAGAACAGATCCAGTAAGTGGACAGAAGGGTTATCCAGTTGTGGTCAGATGAAAAAGAATGGACTTTGTTGCTCTGGGCTTCTTTGAGGTGAGCAACTGGCCAGAGAGTGGAAAGGAGGGCAGAATAGGGTCTGGAGGCTAGAACCAAGAGGCTAGGCAGTATGTTCCTGTTGGAGGATTTAGTACATAGAATATCAGTTAAGGTATACAACATTTGCCCAAACCTACACCAGGCAATCTATTCCTCAGACACAATTGACAATAAAATAAATTTTCCTATATTCCTTTATATGAAAACTCAATGATATTGTGCTTGTTTCACTGCATGAATGTGTGATTAATGGTCAGAAAAAAAGTCAAATGAATTAACTTTTAAGGGCAATATCAGCCCCTGGGTCATCTTTGCTAAAGAAAGGCAAATGATTAGATGAGAAAAATAAAAAACTTTCCACTGTCAACATAGTATTTTTTTACTAAGAAAAATGACTTTAAGTTTATTCTTTTTCTTCAACCGCCACATAATTTTCTTTTAAAAGGTATTTGACTTTGACAAAATGTACATCTAAAAAGGATCAGCTTCATAAATAAGAGGGAAAATCACTCATGTATTTCAAGATAAGTGAATATTTTAAATTTCTAAAACTTGGGGTACTTAAATTCTCTGGATCTGCTAATGTCTGACTAGAATTTCCAATTTTATCCCTAATGTCTTTGAAGTAGATAATCATATGTATAGATGTGATTGTCCTTATGCCTGTTTTAACATTTTTTAATTAAATAAGTAATTCATGACCATTGTGCAAAAATGGAAAAACAGAGAAAAAGAAAATGAAGACTATCCTGAAACTATTTATTCAATAGGTATTTATGAAGCACCTATTATGTGCCAGGCACTCCTCTCAATGCTAGGGATAGAGTAATGAACAAAATAGAAAAATCCCTACCCTCATGGAATATTCATTCTGGTGGAATGGTACTGACAAAACAAATAAAGTAACACACATGTTCTAAAGAATGCAATAAGTGCTGTGTAAAAAAAAAGATAAAACTAGGAAGGAAGTACATGGGGGAAGTACGGCATTTAAAAATAAAGCTGTAGGGGAAAGCTCACTTGAAAAGTGGTATTTGAGAGGAGTTGAGAGAGAGAGAGACAATCAGGTACAAAGGCTTTGAGGTGAGATGCTTCTTTCTTATTCAAGGAATAGCAAGATTGCCATTATCGCTGGGGCAAAAGGAGTGATGGAGGGAGAAATAGAAGATAAAATCAGGAGAGTAAGAAGGTCGGGAAAATGGTTTCCCAACCATCTCACTTTCAGAGTCAATAAGTGATTCAAGAATTACTTTGGCTGTTCTGTGAAGTCCAACTTAGCAAGGGAAGGGTGAAGGCAGGGAGCCCAGTATTAATGGCTCTTGACTAGGGTTGTAGCTGTGGAGGTGATGAAAAGTGAATGGATATTGGATATTTGTCAATATTGGAGGTCAAAGGTATACAGAGGGTTCGATATGGAATGTGAGATTAAGTGAGGTGACAGAGATAATAATGCCTCGAGGTTTTGGCCTGAACAACTAGAAAAATAGAGTTGTTATTTACACATAAAAGCTTGGAGAATAAGTGGATTTAGAGTTTGGTTTATCCACACACATTGCTTCCTTCGAACTTTTTCTTTACATTTTTAGTTTTCCTGAGTAATATCCTTTCACCAAGGAAATAACATATGGTTTCAAAGAAAATTATGTTTTATTTGTAGAGTGGGAAGGATCTAAGCATTATATAAGTATAGATGTTAACAAAAATGGAAATTTCCAGCATTTTTCTGTTGGAAATTTGGGAGCACATAAGTAATAAAAACTCATATGTATCAAATAATTCTTTATAAATGCTCAATACGTATTATATATAAATACATATATATTATTTTTAAAACACTTCTGTGAAATTAAAGAAACTAAAGATCAAATAATGATCTGCTTAAAGATATTAGTAGAGCGCCAGTTCAATGCACACTCTTTTGACTCCTGAGTTTTTACTTTTGCAATAAATCATACCGTTCTTTCAACATTATGCCTTATGGTCTGTCATAATGTTTAATACAAAATGTTTAGTTTACTGTTAGGCCATGACCTCTCATTTTAGAGTATTTACTTTTGGTTCTTTTTTTTTGTCAACTGAAATAACTTATTTTTTCCATGGGATATATGGTATATTTTCTGAGTCCTTGTGTTATTGAGAATGTTTTTAACGTATGAGATCAACACAAAGTCAAATGGGTTGGGCATAAAATTTTTATTCACAATCTTACAACTCCATAGAAGTCTAATATCTCCCCATTTCATTCCAACTGAGACAGGTTTTGCAGGGACTGATCAGGTTTTCACCCTTTATTATACATCTCCTTACAATTTAATGGGAGAATGGAGAAATTGAATAGCAGAAGCTCATGGTCTTTAGATGATACTCCAAATGCTAGTGAGAGCCTGCAAATCTACTCTGTCTAACCTAGTCCTGGTTGGCAGTAACCTAACATAAACTTCCTTTCCTTGGGTGGTGCTATGAGGCTTCATCTTTTCTGATTTCTTCCTAGTTAACCCAAGCAAAAGGCTTCCACTGTTCCATGAAGGAATTAGGGTACACAATAATCAGTTTTTTACTGGACTCTTTCTGTTCAATTCACAGGTATACTGGCTAACTTTCTCCATTGCCCAAGGGAATACTATCCTTTATTTCTGGGATTCTTCTTCATTTCAGAGCTCTTCTGCCTATAGACACCTGAATCCCAGATCTGGTGGTTTTTTAAATTTTTTTATTTTTTTTATTTTTATTTTTACATGGGCAGGCACCGGGAATCGAACCCAGGTCCTCTGGCATGGCAGGCAAGCATTCTTGCCTGCTGAGCCACCGTGGCCTGCCCATCCAGATCTGGTGGTTTTATTTGCCTCTAATGGAAATCAAGTACCTTGTTACTAAGTTTCCCTCCCAGAAACACTTCTGTTTTGTATGGACACATCCCCTACAGTGATGCTTCTCTATTCCAAGATTTTTTTTTTACCAGATTTATCTTATATCACTTAATGTACTCTTTTCTGTCATTTGCTGAGACTCTCTAAATTTGGATGATGTTATCACTTTTTTGCATTCCTAATTTCTTTAAACCAGTTATTTTCAAAATGTGTTTCCTGGATCAGCAGCATCAGAATCATCTGAGATTTTGTAAGCATGCAAATTCTCAGGACTTACCCCAGACCTACTGAATAAGAAACTCTTGGGGTGAGCCCAGGATATATTTCCCTTTAAAATAAATAATTTCAATCCTATACAACTGTTGCAAAAATAATACAAACCCCATATAGAGAATTCCAATACCCCCCATGACCCCAGATACCCAGATCCATCCTTGCTTTGTTCCTTCATTCCTTCATTCGTTCATTCCTTCCTTCCTTCCCTTCATCCATCTATCCATCCATCCATCCATCTATGCATCTATGTATCTGTGTATTTATGAATCTAACATCTAGCCACATTCCCAATATGTGCTCAAAGTTTACTTTGTTCCCTCTGGAATCTGGACCCAGGATCTGCACTGGGAGTGTGATTTGGTTCCTGGGTGAGTGGGAGGGGAGCGGCCAGCTATGGTGCCAAGACTTTTTCTTGAATCAGGGCTCACCCTTTACTGCAATCCTTTAACTGTTTTCTGCAGCATTGAAAAAGGTGTTTAGGCTAATTTGTGCTGTACGTTCAAAGCTTCTGTGTGTATATGTGTGTGTGCAGCCCTGAAACGTCTCACTCTGCCATCTTGATGAGGTGGGTCTCTCCTTCAGGTGAATATGATTCATGCTAAAGTTCGTAAATATCCATTCTCCCAGGAATATCAGCTGTGTTTGGGGTTGAACAAGGAAGAAGGCTGGCTGGAAGGATGAACATTACAAAAAATGGTTTCAGCATTTTAAATGAGAATCAGTACTCCAAACTGCTGCCCATTTTTCTGCTTTGACTCTAGCCCATATCATCAGTTGGCCTTGTTCTTAGTAACCATCTGTTAATTTGTGGTATCATTAACATTTCCAAAGTGTATTTTACATTAGATAGATCTTCATTTACCAGGGAAATAGAGATTAGTCCGTCATTGCAATGACATTTGGTGAGAGGAAGTATTTTTTGCATAGTTTTCCTTCTGTGTAAAATCTGGGGACATAACTATCAGAGGAATCAGGCCAAAGCACTTTATATCTGTTTGACATCTGCTTTTCTTCACAACATGGCCTAATAGAAACAGAATTAATGAGAACTAGCTTTACTTGCTTGTTAGCCATTCTTGTATACGTGTAATATTTATATTAGCAATTGCAAAGAAGAAATGTTAAATTGTTTTAAATCTCTTAATTTTCATAGGGACCTTTATTGACTGAGGTAAGCCTCTCAAATAAGAAGTCTAACAAGCATCCTTAATTAGAAATTTTAATTCTAATAGCATGAACCCTTTTAGGCTGACAGAGAACAACCTGTTCAGCCAGTTGGTTTTATGTTGATTGCACAAAGTATACAATTGTAACCCAGCAACACATGCACAAAAGCCAGAAAAATTGGACCAATAGACAAAAAAAGATAGCTGTCAGCCCAAGCTGTGTGCTCTGCATGCATGCCTCAGATACCGTTTTTACCTTCCGTGTTTTCTTTTTCTTACCAATTTTTCTACCACCTGCAACATAATGTCTTCTAACAAGAAAATGAAAACACCTGCTCACAAATACTGTTCTTTTTATGTAATAGAAAGATAATGTATGAAAAATGTTAAAGTTTGCAGTGCTTAAATGCAATAGAAGTTCTTGTAGGAACATTCTGTTAACTATCAAGGTGATTGTTGGGTATCTGGGGCCTATTCATATAAAAGACTTGTTCTATGAAGGTTATTTTTTAGATTTTTAATAATTTTGTCTTGAAAAAAATTGATATTTGCTAAATGATAACCTTCATGCTAAAGGGAAATGATAAAAGATTGGAATTTAGATTAACTGAAGGAATAAAAGAGAAACTGAACTTCTTTTTTTCGGCTTTTAAAAGGGGGGTTTTAATAAGTTGCTAGTTTACATTTCTAAGGCTGAGAAAAAGTCCCAATTAAAGCAAGTTTATAAAAATGTCCAAATTAAGGCAACCAGGGAAAGATACCTTGGTTCCCGAAGGCTGATGACATTCAGCATTTCTCTCTAGCTAGAAAGGCACATGGCAAACATGGCAATGTCTACTAGCTTCTTCCCCAGGCCTCTTGCTTCATGAAGCATCACCTGGGGATGTATTCATTCTTCATCTCCAAAGGCCTCTGGCAGTGTGGGCTGTCTGCTTCATGGCTATCTCATCATTCTCAAAAGTGGACTCTCTCCAAAATGTCTCTTCCTTCACCAGACTCCAGTAAACCAACCAAGACCCATGTAGAATGGGTAGAGACCCATCTCTATCTAATCAAATTTAATACCCACAACTGATTGAGTCACATCTCCATGGAGATAACCCAGCCAAGTTCCCAACCTATACTACTGAATAGGGATTAGAAAAAACCATTGCTCCCACAAGAATTGAATAGGATTAAAACATGGTTTTTCTAGGGTTCCTAAATCCTTTCAAACCAGCACAGATGTTAGGTAAATTATCTGCATTCTATAACTACTCTTAAAAAGAATGAGTTGGTTCTATATGTCTTGATATGGAACCATCTCAAGACTATAGTATTCTGAAGTGCAGAATAATGTATTGAAAGAAAGAAAGAAGGAAAAGAAGAAAGGGGGAGAGGGATGGAAGTGTGGTAGGTTGAATCATGTACCCCAGAAAAATATGTTCCTAATCCATTCCTGTGGGTGTGAACCCATTATAAACAGGACCTTTTCAGGAAATTTTTTCACTTGACCCATGGTCAACTGAATTAAGATGGGCCTTAATCCTATTACTGGAGGCTTTATGGAAAAGGCCATAGAGAGAAGAACATGAGGGAGGAAGAGAAGCTGGAAGTCAATGGAACCAGAAAAGAAAGGAGAAGAGATTGCTATAGTCATTGCCATGTGGCAGAAAAGTCAAGGACCAAGGATGACTGGCAGCCAGCCCAGAAAGCTAGCTTTGGGGAGAAAGCATTGCTTTGCTAATACCTCAATTTTGGTATTCTCTGAGCCTCAAAAATGAACCAATAAACTCTTGTTAGAACCTGAACTTTAATTCAGGTAAATAAGTAGGCAAATATAAAAGAACATGTGTTCCTCTTCCAAAGAGGAATTACAAATGGCTACAAAACACTTGAAAAGATGTTAACATCACTGGCAATTAGGGAAATGCAAATCAAAATGACAATGAGGTATCATTTCCCATCTACTAGAATGGCCACTGTTGAAAAAGAGAAAACTACAGTTTTGTAGAAGGTATGGAGAAATAGGAACACTCATTCACTGCTGGTAGAAATGTAGAATGGTGCAGCCACTGTGGAAGACACTTTTACAATTCCTCAGGAAACTAAGTATAGAATTTCATATAATCCGGGAATTCTGCTACTAGGTATATATACTCAGAACGGAAAGCAGGGATGTGAACACATATTTGCACACTGATGTTTATAGCAGCATTATTCACAATTTCCAAAAAATGAAAACAACCCAAATGTCTATCAACTGATGAATAAATAAACACAATATGATATTTACTTACAATGGAATATTATTCATCTGTAAGAAGAAATGAAGTCCTGATGCATGTGACAACATGGATGAACTTTGAGAACATTATTTTAAGTGAAATAAGCCAGACACAAAAGACAGATATTGGATGGTGTCACTAATATGAATTAATTATAAAGAGCAAACTCTGTGTAGGTTACCAGGAGATAGAATGTGTGTAGAGAATGGGGATCTGATGCTTAATTGGCTTGTCGCTCCTGTTTTTCAAGGGTCTTTTAAAACTCCCTTACTTCCATCACCTATAGTTCAGAGTAGGATGGAGATCCAGTGGTATCTGTGTTGGAATTTGGGGCTTATTCCTTTACCTACAAGTAATTTGAAGTTCATGCTATTCTCTGTCTCCTAGCAGTGGTGAAGGCATGGGTTATGTGTGATTTTGTTTGCTTTGGCTAATTATAATTTTGGAGGAGGATAAATAGAAAGATCATATTTAGGTGGCTTCCTTAATACTCCACAGCCTTGAAAAACAGTCAAAGCCCATTTTTTAATAAGCTTTGTTGTATATGATGCTTATTTAATGCTTTATTACTTAGGGCTGGATGTTACAATCCAATCTCAGAAGGAGCCGATTACTTTTATGCATTTTATTTGAAATATCTGACAATCTTTCAAATTCTTTTAATATTTTTAATGTCTTCAATTTCTTTTATAGGTTCCTCATTTATAAGATAAGTATTATAATAGAACCTAATTCATAGGGTTATTGTGAGGATTAAATTAGTTATATAGGTAATGTTCTTACAAGAATGTCTGGTGCACAGAAACCAGAATATAAGAGTTTATTTTTCTAATTTTTATTATTGCAAGCTATGAACCCAACACAGTTTATTGCATCCCTTATAATCAAATACATTAAATCTAAATTTCTAACACTACTGAACTTAAAGTATTTTCTAAAAATAATCTGTTATAGTTAATCCAGTTGTACAAAAATTATGCTTTTCAATTATTTATGGAAGCTTTTATTTTTGCATACAAATAATTTTCCTTTATGGTCCTGGACACAAGTTCTATGGAGAATGATGGTATTGAAAACAAAATTTGTTTATATTGTTGACTGTTTTGTCTATTGAGCTGCTCTTATTAGTCAATTTTGGTAGCTGTGACACCTCTACTCACACTTTGTCACATTCTCTTTGGCTTGTCTTGGGCTAGGTTATTTTATTACCTCTTAGTTCCTCATCATTGTGCAGAGCCAGCATGTTTTGTTTCCCAGTTCTAAAACAGAATAAAATAAATCAGGTGAGTAATCAAACTTGCAGTATAATGCAATGGACTTCTTAAGAAAAAAAAACAAAACAGGGGAACAGCTAAGTAAGCACAAAATTTTGAACTAGGTTTAGATTGGTTCTGGGGGCTTTGTCATCACTGTGTTAATTTGAAGAAATGTTCCCTTCTCCTGAGATTCTAAAAGCAAGATTAATCAAGAAATGATGTAGATTTGAAATAGATTATATTGTGAGTGTTTTATAGATGTCCATACCTTTGGTTAACATTCATTTATTTTTTGAGTTATTTTGTTTTGTTTATTAGAGAAGTTATGGGTTTACAGAACAATTATGCGTACAATATAATATAGGATTACCATAAACCATCCTATTATTAACACCTTGCATTGGTGTAGTATATTTGTTACAACTGATGAAAGTAAATCTTTATAATTGTTAACTATGGTCCATAGTTTAATTTAGGGTTCATTAATTGCATTAATTACAGTTACATGCATTTGTTTCTAAATTTTTAATCTAGTACCATATACACATATACTGTTTTCATTCTGTACTCGTTTTCTGTCACTAGACCATGTTTTTAAGGTAATATAGTTGCATTTTTGTTGCTTACTTTTACGTTATCCATTTCACTTAATTTCCCACTTAGGCGGAAGCCCCTTAGCCTCAATCTCTGCCCCAAAAGTTATTTTCACATTGTGTCTATATTTTTAGCTGTATTTCATACTCAATTTTTACCTATCCTTCAGGCCTAAGCTTTTGTTTTCCATACTATGCCAGTATGAAAGGATTCCGTACACTAGAAAATCCATGTTTTAATCCTGGTCCATCTTGTGGAGGCAATCCCTATTCAGCACAGTAGGTTGGAAACTTGGTTAGATTGCCTCCATGGAGATGTAAAATGCCCAATTGTAGGTATCAACCTTTGATTAGAGGGAGATGTGACTCTCATTCTAGATGGATCTTGATTAGTTTACTGGAATACTTTAAAAGAGGAAGCATTTTGGAGAAAGAGAGAGAGCCATGAGAACCAGGAGAGCCCAGGCAGCCAGAGACTTTTGGAGATGAAGAAGAAATATCCCTCCAGGGGAACTTCATAAAACAAGAACCCTGGAGAGAAAGTTAGCAAATTTGGACATCTTTATAGACTTGCTTTAATTAGGACATTTTCACAGCCTTAGAACAGTAAACTTGCAACTTATTAAATTCCTCTTTTTAAAAGCCATTCCATTTCTGGTATATCATATTCTGGCACCTTGTAAACTAGAACATATACCGTCAATGCTTCTTCCCTTATCACTATGCCCTGTCAATTAAATTGAAAGATACTTTTTATAATTCTCTTGTTAAGTATGGATTAAAAGTGGCCACATTGCTTTCCACTATTTACCTTGATTATTTACTTATGCATACATTATCTTCCCTAATGCACTGTAAAGTTCCCAAGGAAAAGTTCTGCAACTGATCATCTTTGAGTTTCCATACATGTGTGTCTGCTTGCCTCCTTTTCACCCACTGGTGAGGGAGGGAGTTTTGGTGACACAAGACATTGGACAGAAGAGACTGAGAGCTGATGGTTGGTTATTTATGCTCACAGCTCTGGGGAGGAGGCCACTGTATGCAATGTTTGGCCACATGGGCATTGCGCTTGGGAGCAGAGTGAAAAAGCAGAGACTGTGGGAGTCAGGTTTTATAGTTACAAGAGGGTATGGTGACTACTGGTTCCTTTGGAAAGCTGTGATTGGTTTGTTTGATTAATATCTTGGGGTGGTAGGGAGGCGAAACATGTAAGGTTGGGAATCACTTGCAGGGCAGCTGGTCTGGCTGATAGGAGCATTATCTGGGTGGGGAAAACTTTCCCTCTGGCTGGGGAGTTATAACTGGTGAGAGCAGGGGAAATCATAGTGAGGCCTTTGGGGTCCTGTGAGGCTCAAACAGGTTAAGGCAGCATATAGTACAACATTTTAATTTTAGGTTCTATATCACTAAACGCCCAGTAAATTTTTGTTGGATGAGGAGGTACTTCTTTGTTTATATAAATTCTGCTAAACTTCAGGAAAGGATTTACTGTCTTGCTTACCTGAAAACAGGTGGTGAGAAGGAATAGATTAATACCAGGCCTACAACCCATTTCTTCCCCACCTGGGGCATCTACCAGACTGGATTGTATACATGCTAACAACCATGATCTCCGTATGGATAAGTTAGTGGTATTTACTAGCTGAAAGCTCTCAGGGAGTCCCTATCAATGCAATGTCTTTAGTATCAAAGACATGGTTTGTCTAGATTGTTATTGTAAATAGACCTGGAATTTATAGATTATTGGGGCTGTACAGTAGAGAGGTAGTCAGGTAAGCTGTTCTCAAACCAAAATGACTTTGTTTTGTGATCAATATTGTTGCATACATTGCTGAAATTGTGATTGTTATTCTGAAACTCAACATGCCCTTCCATGGGAGAAAAGAGACAGTTTTGTGAGTTATATCTCTTACTGATGGCTTCAAGTTCCTCCAGGAAAAGAATGTCTTATCTGTGCCTGGCACTTGCTATATCCTTTTAATATTAGTCAAATTTGGTATTGAATAAGATCTATGGTTTGCATCAACCAATCTTGACACTTAAACCTGGTGTTAACACATTGTTATGATGGCAATGATAAGCTTACTAAGCAATAGTTTTTAAAATCATTAAGAAGTATTACTGTATTTATTATCTTCATTAACAATAATATACTGAGTACTTACAATGTGCTACACTATGATAGGTAGCCAGAATGCAAAGCAGCATAAAATACTATTTTTTAAAATAGTGTATTGGTTTTATTGATGGCAGAAGAAAAAATCTTCATTAATTTATGAAAGGTATTTGCTTTATTGAACTTGGTAGTTTTCCCCATTCTTTGTAAGGGTTGAATCTTTTTTTTTTCTTTCAAAATCTGCTTTTTCTTTCTTCAAATAACAATATCCACTGTGGCTGCTCTTGCTCTGAAGGGGAAGCAGGAGGCCAAGCAACAAGTTTTGACCAGGTTGTTGCAGTCAGAAGGTTCTTCATTAAAATGTGACACAGAGACACAAAGTGAGCACATGCTTTTCAGGTTAGTTCCGAGCCCCGGGAGGATGGTAAACTGCTGGGTTGGCTGAGTTGATTGTCTTAGCTGGCCATCACCTCCTCTGCGGAATTCAAGAGTTTGGTCATAGGTTCTTTCTTCTTCTCATGCCTCTCTTTGAACTGGCCTGATGTTGCTTCGTACCACCTCTTCATAGTTTCCATAACTAATGAATTTAACAACTGCTGTTATAACTGAAGGATGGAAAGCTTCAACTTTGGCTTGGTAATACTTGTTGTCTTCCCAATAAAGTGCAAAATATTCATCTCCAGGTTTCCACATTTTTTTGCATACTTCATAGGAATAGATGATTCTAGTATTTTTTCTGGTTTAGTTGGTCCTGATCTTCTTTTAGGCCCACTATTATAAAATACTTTACCATCGTAGGGTGCAGTTGGAATGGTCCAGATGACTTAATAGGTCCTACTTGCCTCCCCTTCAGTGCCATTTCTGTCTCTCCATTTGGAAGACCAATGAAACTGTTAGTTCTAACAGGATTCTGGCAATCATTGTTTACATTAAAATATTTTTCCAATTTTATACCACTGAAAGTTTCATTATTTATTGTTTGTGGTTTCCTATCATAAAAATGATCAGGATTTGCTATTTGGTTTTCTCTTTTCCCACATTTTTGATAATTATAATCTATGGATTCTTGAGGAAGTGGATTTTCTTTTGCCTCTGCATAGGTTGGACCGTCACCTGGTCTGCTTTGCATAGAGTTATCTCTTTTTTGAAAAGCACCATCGTTGTGAGGAGAACTTGAAGGATATGAAGCTTCTTTAGTTCTATTGTATCTAGAATATGGTCTATCATACTTGTTTCTGTCTTCAGCCCATACTTCAGATCCTGATGAAGTACTTGGTCTGTCAGAACGTCTGTTTCTAGGTAATCCCATGCCTTCTAAAATTGACTTTGAATTTTCAGTGTCCCTTTGAAAACAAGGAGTTTTTTCATTTCTTGGCTGCCTGGTATTATTTTGATGAAGATGTCTCAGTTGATTATTATCTTTTATTCCATTTTGCCCAGTATTCTACAGCCTTTGTTATCCCAGATGAAGCTGCTGTGGCTGAGATTTAGGTTCTCCATACCTAGGCTACCCTCCCCATAAAATACTATTCTTAAATGCAAGATTCAAGAGTTTAGTTGTGTGTGTATATATGCAAGATGCAAAGGCCACAGAAGGTTGTTCTAAAATTCAAAGGAGAAAGAAATCATAGAAGTATAGGGGAAGTTAAGAAAAATGGCAAATTCTAAGACAAGCATTTACTTTGAAAGTTGGGGCTTATGTAAGGTTTGGGTATTGGGATATGCCTTTTAGGAAGTGGTAGCTCATTGAGTCAAGGCAGAGAAAAGGAAATGTGCAGGTCATATTCAGGGAATGATGTATAGAAAAATTTGTCTGAACTGATGGGGGAGTATTTCATAACAAGACTAAAATTGTAGAGTTAGTTTGAGACTACACTATTGAGGGATGAAATATTGGTCAAAATAGTTTGGATTTCTATTTATAAGAAAATGAACTCAGGGTTTCTGAGAAAGTATCTTCCTTAGGCAGGGTTATGCAGAACTGAAGATGAGAGAATAAAATCATAGAAATTTAATAATCCTTATAAAAGGTGATAATATCCCAGCCTGGGCCTTGGTCTTGCTTCCTGAAGGATTGGGCAACTATCACCATATCTTCCCTTTAGAGCTAAAGAAAACACTAAAATTTCAAGCTCGACAGAATTAAAAATAGTACTAATAGCTTTAATGAGAAATGTAACTGAATGCAGCAGCATGACTCACATGATTTCTAAAACCTAAATATGTGGCAAAAAGATTAGAGTGACCCATATCCTTGCTATGCATGTTTTAAAAATGTATAGATTTTTTGTACCTGTACTTCTTGATTTACAGATACTGTTATTTTCTGCTTTTTTCAGTCCATAAAACTTCACAGCTGTGCTCGCCCATTATGTATAGGTTCATCACTGTCCAAGATCCTGGGACCACCAATCCTTGTATTAGGTTCGGAAATTACATGATTTTGAAGTTAGTAACTCAGAGATTTTGTTTTGTTCAGTGTAGTCTAGTGAGTAGGTTCCTAATTTCTTCCTTCTGTTCTTGGAAACTCCTGTACCTTGGTTTGGGATTCTGTTTTGACCTTAGTTCTTTAGGAGACTTCAGAAATTCAGACCCCACAGTGAGATTCAGATGCTAATGCTGTCAGCCTACCATTTTTCTGATGACTCATGAATGTCAGTGATTAGACTGCTTTTGTTATGTGCAGCAAATTCAGCCTGAAATTATTACTGTGATGAATTGTAGGAGTGGTTCCTGGTTTTATCCATATTAATTGATCTGTATTCTTTCAGAAATAAGCCTATATATATTTATGTATATATATATATGTTTATGTTTCTGATTACATAAAAATATATATGATTAACAAATGGGTATGAAGTTACATATTTAACATATAAAAGAGATCGTACCATAATGAAGTCTGTAATGAGTTCTTCACTCCATCCCTCCCTCCCTCCCTTCCTTCCTTCCTCTTCTTCCCTCCTCCCTTCTTATCCTCTCTCCTTCCCTCTTACCCTCTTTTTTGTGAACAGATGTACTGGAGACACCTTGCTTGATAATTCCTTTATTTTCACAGTAGGAAATGATTTAGTTGAATATGAAGTTGGAAGAATAAAATCAATTCCTTCAATATCCTCCTCTTTAATCAAGTTTTAAGGGGGTAATTTCAACACCTCAGTCAGATATCTGTCATCTAAAGGAGTCATCATTAAGAGATGCATGACTCAACAATTGAGCCCTCTATTCAAGTTTTGAAGGAGCCAAACTTGAAAGTAGGAGTTAAAGACTTAAAAATTATTTGCTTAAGTAAGAAAGGCTTCTCTTTTCCTTGAGTTTACTTTGCTTTATGAAAATTAATATTTGTCTTGAGTAGGTGTGAGCAGTGTGTGTGTCTGATCAACTTTCCCTCCCCTGCTAAGCAGGAGAATCAATAGCTGTTCGTGTCTCTTATACTCCTAAATCTCCAAGGAGGGCAGTATGGAGGCTAATTGTTGCCTGATGTGGAGAGACACACTCACTGTACTCCACCAGAATGTGGAATGACTTCCCCTCTGGGACCTGTAAGGACATCATTCTATGCTTATACTTAAGGACATTATACTTGGGGAAAGGCATTGCTGGGGGAAAGGGAAGGACCTGTCAGATCTGTTCTGAGGTGGGGGGGTGAAGCTTCCCCCGCAAATGGTGGAAATTTGAAAAATTGGATTTTAATTTTTTGTTATGTTGTATATTTTTACCTTTTTTTTTTTTTAGAGGAGACAGGTAAGAAATAGGCCTGTGACCATGAAGGAACCGCTTATGAAAGTTTTAATTTGAATTGCTTTCCCCTAGGATTAAAGGAAAAGTTAAAAAATACAGAATTCTATGTTTCCTTCTGTATGTAGTTCATTTTATCACACCCCACAAGGCACTTTAGGCAGTGTGGCTGTGTTTCAAGGACTAGAAGGACTAAAATAGTAAAGGGAAGTATGACCTGCCCTCTACAACATTTTTCCAGCACCTGAAAAGAGAAGGTAAGCTTGCTGTTGAGGAGATGGGAGTAGGAGTTTCAGGCAATGGACAGCAGCTTAAGTGTGACTGCCCATGGCAGGGGTGCAGGTATTGAAGAGAGCAGATAAAATTCCTGCTTTCACAGTATGTGGTACTGGAAGCTGAAACTGCAGGGTATGCTGGCCAAGGGAGAACTGGGCATTTGGGTTGTGTAAGGATATCCTGTAATATATTTAATGGCTCTTTGTTGATGGACATGGAATTTTTTTCAATATTATAATGAATTTCCTTATACATATACATCTGCTTACATGTATTATTTCCTTAGGAAAATTTTCTAGGAACAAAATAATTGAATTAGAGGATATACATACTTAAATTTGTACATATGTTCAAATTGTCTTCAAGAACGGAGTATCAATTTATCTCATCAAATGTGTATAAGAATATCCACTCACTTTATCCTCATTAGTCCTTCAGAGTATTTCTGTAGGAAAAACAGCACACTGTTTTAAACATGCATTTTTAACTATTCGTAAGATTATTTATATATTCACACAATTGTCATTTACATTTTTTTCTGTGAGTTGATTATATCTATTATCCCACTTTTCTATGAGACATTTTTCCTTATTTTAGAATGGTTTATAAGAGCTTTTAAAATATTAAGGATCTTATTAACAGGTCTGTAATTTATGAGACAACCTTTTTCTGGATTTTGTTTATATTTTAATTTTGTTTATGGTATTTATATTTATAAAAGTAACAACTTTTAATAGAGTAAATTATTTTTTACTTGTGCTCTCTGTGTTTTTTTTTTT
>PVIY010033634.1:0-27856 GCA_004026745.1 Myrmecophaga tridactyla
AGGCAAAGCACTGCAAAGGAGGGCCAAAACAATTGAAGGCCATTTTCGAGCTCCTTGAGAAGTATGCCTCCTTTGCATAGGGGTTTGCTCTGCAAAAATTCCCCTCCCCAGAAAAACAGAGCCACAAACAACTTGGGGAATGAGGCCTCTATTTCCCCCAGCAGGTTAACGCCAAAGGAATGCTTAATCAGCATTTCTCTTCCATCCTTTTGAAAAACAAAGGGAGGAGATGTTGGGGACAATTAAGGTAGCATATATAGATTCCACCTTCAGCGATGCCGAAAACATGCAACATGGCTGCCAGGGTTAATACAAAAATAGCCTAAGCTACAATCAACCTTCTTTACGGAAGTACTAGCGGTTCGCGCCAAAAGTACAAAACCGCGCCAAAAGTACTAACCTTACAAACTGCCTTTTTACCCTAGCAACAGCAGCAACCAATCCCAGTAATCTGCCCTCCAGCCTAGCGACAGCAGTGACCAATCCTAGATCGCCACCCGTCTGTACTAGCCACGCCTTCTTCCAAAAGCATATATATACCCAGCCCTCTCAATAAAACTTTGCAGCTTGATCAGAATATTTGTCTTGCTGTCGTTCTTCGTGTCTCTTGTCCCATACCATTCTTCCCTCACAGGAGTTAGAGCCTTGGTTGATCGTCCCGCGGGCCGGGACATAGTTCCAAAAGGGGGAGAGCTTCCACCAGGAGAAACAATAATGATTACATTGAACTGGAATCTAAGACTGCCACCTGGTCACTTTGGGCTACTCATGCCTCTGGATCTACCAGCCAAGAAGGGGATTACTTTACTGGTTTGGGAGATTGACTTTGACTATCAGGGAGAAATAGGACTGCTACTACACAATGGAGGTAAAGAAGAGTTTTCCTAGAATATAGGAGATCCCCTAGGGCATCTTTTAGTAGTACCGTGCCCTATGATTAAAATCAATGGAAAACTGCAGCAACCCAATCCCGGCAGGACTACCAATGGCACTGAAACTTCAGGAACGAAAGTTTGGGTCACCCCACCAGGCAAAGAACCACAGCCAGCTGAAGTGCCTACAGAGGGTAAAGGGAACATGCAATGGGTAGTGGAAGAAAGTAGTGATAAATATGAACTATCACCACATGATCAGTGACAGAATCAAGGACTGTAATGCTGTTTTGTTCATATTATAGTATTTAAGTTGTAAGACATCAGGTTTACAAATGAATATTATCCAAGTATTTGCACCCTATCCTGGAGAGATTTAATGTGTTTCCAGTTATTTGCAGGACAGTTGAGTATTGTTAGGTGAGAAAAAAATGTGTGTTTTATTGTTTTTTTATTTAGAAATTAGGTATGGCTTAAGGTGATGAGTATAGCTACCAAGTTGACAAGGGGTAGACTGTTATGGTCAGGTTCATGTGTCAACTTGGGCAGGTGGTTGTACTTGTTTGTCTAGTTGGGCAAGTGCTGGCCTATAACATTTCATAGAATTAAATCATGACCACATCAGCTACATCCACAGCTGATTCCATTTGTAATCAGCTAAGGGAGTGTCTTTAATGAGTGATGCTAAATTTAATCACTGGAAGCCTTTTACAGAGGATTCTGAAGAGTCAGATTCTCTTCTTTCTTCTGCCAGCGAGCCTCTGCTATGGAGTTCATCCAGACCCTCCATCGGAATCATCAGCTTCACAGCCTGCCCTACAGATTTTGGACGCTATGTTTCAATGGTTATGGGAGACACTTTTATAAATTTTATATTTATGTATATTTTCTGTTGATTCTGTTTCTCTAGAGAACCCTAATGAAGCATGTGCAGAAAACAGATGTGTCTTGGAGCATGAGTGGTTTATCATAAACTTAATCAGGTGGTAACTCCAATTGCAGCTGCTATTCCAGAGGTGGTATCATTGCTTGAGCAAATCAACTCATCCCCTGGTACTTGTATGCAGCTATTATCTGGCAAATGCTTTTTTCTCAATAGCTGTCTGTATGGAGCATCAGAAACAGTTTGCTTTCAGCTGGCAAGGCCTGAAGTATAGCACCACTGTTCTACTTCAGGGATGTATTAAACTGCAGCCCTATGTCATAATCTAGTCTTCAGTGACCTTGGTCACTTCTATTTCCTACAAGACACCACACATTTCAATTATATTGAAGATATCATGGTGATTGGACCTAGTGAGCAAGAAGTAACAGTTACTCTAGACTTATTGGTAAGGTGTCAGGAGATGGGAAATAAATCCAACAAAAATACAGTTGCCTTCCTTCTCAGTGAAATTTCTAGGTGTCCAGTGTTGTGGGGATTGTGGCAATCTCCCTTCTATGTTGAAAGATAAGCTGTTTCATCTGGCCTTCCCTATGACCAAAAAAGAGGCACAATGCCTAGTTGCCATCTTTGGATATTGGAGACAATATATTCCACATTTGGGTGTGCTACTCTAGTCCATTTAGTAAGTGAACAGAAATGGTGCTAGTTTTGAGTGGAAGGCAGAGCAAGAGGTTGCTCTGTAACCTGTCCAGGCTGCTGTCCAGGCTTCTCTGCCACTTGTTCCATATGATCCAGCAGGTCCAATGGTGATGGAAGTGTCAATGACAAATAGAGATGCTGTTTGGAGGCTTTGGCAGGCTCCTTTAGGAGAATCACAACATAGACCCTTAGGATTTTGGAATAAAACTTAACATCCATTGCAGCTAACTTCTACTTTTGAGAAACAGCCTTTTGCCTGCTACTTGGCCTTAGTAAACACTGATCAAAGAACCATGACCACCAAGTTACCATGAGACCTGAGTTGCCTATCATGAGTTGGGTGTCGTCTGACCTACCAAGCCATAAAGGTGAGTGTTCACAGCAGAACCCCATCATAAAATGGAAACACTATATAAGAGATAGGTCTTGAGCAGGTCCTAAAAGCACAAGTTTGTTACATGAGGAAGTGGCCCAAATGACCATAGCCCCCATTCCTGCTATATAAGCTTCTCTTTCCCAGAACAGGCCTATGTCCTCTAGGGGAGTTCCTTATACTCAGTTTACTGGGGAAGAGAAAACTCAGCTTGATTTATAGATGGTTCTGCATGATATGCAGGTACCACCCAAAAGTGAAAATCTGAAGTACTAGAGCCCTTCTGGGATGTCCTGGAACCATGGTGATGAGGGAGAAATCCTCCCAGAGGGTGGGACTTTGAGCAATGCACTTGGTTGTTCATTTTGCTTGCAAGGAGAAATGGCCAGATGATCCTTTGTATACTGACCAGTGGGCTATTGTTAATTGATAAGTTAATCAGATGGCTTTGATTCAATCAGTTGAAAACTTTAAGGGAGAAGAGGGAATTTTCACTGCTTCTTCAGCCAGTGATATTTTCCTGCAGAATTCATCGATACTTTACATTGGAGTTGCCAGCCTCACAACCTTCCTTTTGGTTTTGGGACTCCTGCATTCCCATGACTGCTTGATACTCTTATAAATTTATGTTTACACACATATCTCCTGGTGGTTCTGTTTCTCTGGAGATCCCTGACAAAAACAGGGCCATTGAAGTCTGTTCCCTTAGCTTCATGGTGTTCAAGTGTTTTGACAGAGTTTTCTTAAATGCCTGGAGCAAAAAATGCAAAAATAATTTTAAAAGAGTTTAAAAAAAGGATGAAAAGGAAAGAAAGAATAAAAATGATTCCGTCCCAATCTTACCAAATTGGCTCCATGTTGGGGTACTCCTGCAATGCTTACATAGACCATTAGCAACTTTGCTTTAGCAAAGTGTGCTTCTTGCCTCCATGAATCCTGAAAGCTAATCTGAGAATAAGGGTGAAAATGTTCTCAGATATTTTTCTGAGCATATTTCTAGCCCTGTGTTATGCATCTGGCTTTTGATAACCTGGTATATTCAGGATCTTTTAAAAGCCCTTATTCTTCCTTATACCTCCTTTCCAAACCAATTCCTTTCCAGGCTTTTTGTTCTGTTTATTGGTTATACCTACTTTTATCCCTTACCTTAGCCTACTGTAGTCAGTATTTGTGTCTTTAAATGCTTTCAGCAAAAGTTACCCAGGAAGCTACCATAGCTCTGGGAATGCTCACTGCGAGGGCAAACAAAGAAAGTTCTTTCTTTGCTTTTTGAGGTAGCTGTGATATAGGTTGAAACATGCAATTCTTTGGGAGTAAGGTCCATATTGCTTCCTCTGGCATAAGCAAGCTACATCAGTAGTGTGGGCTGGTAACTTCATGGCTGCCCTGGATTTGTGGTATTGGGTATAGAAATCAGGCAGTTTAATGCACCACAGTACTCTTACTACAAAACTGCATCTTCTCTCTTCACCAATTGTATTAGTTAGGGTTCTCTAGAGAAATAGAATAAACAGGAAATATTCATAAATATAAAGTTTATAGAAGTGTCTCACATAACTATGGGAACATAGAGTCCAAAATCTATAGAGCAGGTTGTGAGGCTCACAATTATGATGGAGGGTCTGGACAAACTCCACAGGATAGGCTTTCCAGCCGAAGCAGGAAGAGAACCTGTTTCTTCTGAATCCTCCTTAAAAGGCTTCCAGTGATTAGATTAAGCATCACTCATTAAAGAAGACACCCCTCTTGGCTGATTACAAATGGAATCAGCTGTGGATGCAGCCAGTGTGATCATGATTTAATTCTATTAAATGTCCTCATAGCAACAGACAAGCCAACACTTGCCCAACCAGACAAACAGGTACCACCATTTGGCCAAGTCTGCACATGAACCTGACCATGACCCCATTTTTCCCCCTTCCTAGTTATTTTCGACTAGGTACCAAAGTTCTGAAAACATTGATTCTGAGTTTTTGCTAGTTCAATACAAATGGCAAGAAAGATGGAGAAAATGCAACTGGATCTTGGGGAAATGATGGACAGCAAGAGGCACAAAAAGTATAAGAATTAATGGTGACCCAGAAGGAGAAGACACAAGCAAAGGGTTGGGTAAGTTAGTTGGAGATATAATTGGAGAAAACTTTCATACCCTTATAAAAGACATGAATATGCACATCAAAGAGGCCCAGTGAAGTCCAAATAGAATAAATCTGAACAAGCCCACTCCAAGACACACACTAATCAGACTGTCAGGTGTTGAAGAGAAACAGAAAGTCCTGAAAGCAGCACAAGAAAAGCAATCTTCTACATACAAGGGAAAACACATAAGATTGACTTCAGAGTACTCCACAGGCACCATGGAAGCAAGAAGGCAGGGATATGATATCTTAGATCCTGAATGAGAAAAGTTTTCAACCAAGAATTCTTTATCCAGCCAACTTATCCTTCAAAATTGAGGGAGAGATTAAAATCTTCAAAGACAAAGAAAGATTGAGAGGACTAGTCAACAAGAGACCAGCCCTACAGGAAATACTAAAGGGAGCCCTGTCATCTGATAAAAAAGGATAAAAGTCTGGAGAAAGGCACAGAATTGAAGAACATGAGTAAAGATATTTTAAAGGAAAATAATATGCAGATCTGACAAATGAAAGTTAAAGGACAAGATGGTAGAATCAGGAACTGCTCTTAAAGTAATTACTTTCAATGTTAATGGACTAAACTCACCAATTAAAAGATACAGACATACAGAATGGATAAAAAAACATAATCCATCTATATGCTGATTACTAGAGATGCATCTTAGACTCAAGGACACAGTTAGACTGAAAGTGAAAAGTAGGAAAAAGATCTATGAAAGCTTAACCAAAAGAAAGCAGGAGTAGCTATACTGTCAGCAAAATAGACTTTAAATGTAAAGACATCATAAGAGACAAAGAAGACAAAGACATATTAATAAAATGGACAATTTCCGAGGAAGAAATAGCAATCATAAATGTGTATGCTCTAAATCAAGGAGCTCCAAAGTACATGAGGCACATATTGGAAAAACTGAAGGGCTCTATAAACATATCAACAGTAATAGTGGGAGACTTCAATACACCACTCTCTATTATAGATAGAACAACCACACAGAGGATCAACAAGGAAATAGAGAACTTAAATAATAAGATAAATAAATTAGATCTGATAGACATATATAGATCATTACATCCCAACACACCAGGATGCACATTCTCTTCTACTGCACATGGAACATTCTCCAGGATAGATCAAATACTGGGACATGAACAGAGTCTCTATAAATTTAATAAGATTGAAATTATCCAAAGCACTTCTTTGATCACAATGGAATAAAGCTGGCAATTAATAATCACCAAAGAATGAGAGCTTGCACAAATATATGGAGATTAAACAGCACACTCTTAAACAATCAGTGGGTTAAGGAAGAAATTGCTAGAGAAATGAGTAAATATCTGGAGATGAATGATAATGAGAATACAACATATCAAAACCTATGGGATGTGGTAAAAGCAGTGATGAGAGGGAAATTTATTGCTCTAAATGCCTATATTAAAAAACAAGAATGAGCAAAACTTGAGGAATTAACTGCTGACCTGGAGAATTTAGAGAAAGAACAGCAAACTAACCCCAAAGCAAATAAAACAGAGAAATAATAAAGACTAAAGCAGAAGTAAACAAACTGGAGAACAATAAAATAGAAAGAATCAACAAAACTAAAAGTTGGTTCTTTGAGAAAATTAATAGAATTGATGGTCCCCTAGCTAGACTAACAAAGAAGGAAAAAGAGAGGACACAAGTAAAATCAGAAATGAGAGGGGGGTTGTTACCATAGATCATGAAGAAATTAAAAAAATCATTAGAGAATGTTATGAACAACTATATGCCAATAAACTAGATAGCTTAGATGAAATGGACAAATTCCTAGAGAGACATGAATTACTTATACTGATTGAGAAGAAATAGAAGTTCTTAACAAACCCAGTTACAATTAAAGAGATCCAATCAGTCATCAAAAATCTTCCCACACACAAAAAAAGAAGCCCAGGACCTGATGGCTTCACAGGAGAATTTTATCAAACTTTTCAAAAGAACCAACACCAATCATACCCAAAGTCCTCCAAAAAATTGGAGAAAAAGGAACACTACCTAGCTCATTTTATGAAGCTGACATCACTCTAATATCAAAATCAGATAAAGACAATAAAAGAAAAAATTACAGATTGATCTCCCTAATGAACATAGATGTGAAAATTCTTAAAATACTAACAAGCCGTATCCAATGCCACATTAAAAGAATTATACATGATGATCAAGTGGGATACATAACAGGAATGCAGGGGTGGTTCAAACTAAGAAAATGAATCAATGTAATGCAGCACATTAACAAATCAAAGGGGAAAAATCACATGATCATATTGATTGATGCTGAAAAAGCATTTGACAAAGTCCAGCATCCTTTCATGATAAAAAAACACTTCAAAAGTTTGGCATCAAAGGAAATTTTCTCAATATCATTAAGGTCATATATGAAAAACCCATTGTCAATATCATACTTAGTGGTGAGAAATTGAAAGTATTCCCCTTGAGATTGGGGATGAGACAAGGATGCCCATTGTCACCACTGTTATTCAACATTGTATTAGAAGTACTAGTTGGAGCAAATAAACAGGAGAAATAAATAAAAGGCATTCAAATAGAAAGGGAAGAAGTAGAACTTTCATTATTTGTAGATGACATGATCCTATACTTTGAAAACTCTGAGAAATCTACATTAAAACTACTTGAGCTATTAAACAAATTCATCAAAATGGCAGGATACAAGATTAATGTAAAAAAAATCAGTAATGTTTCTATATACAAGCAATGAACTATCTAAGGTGACAACTAAGGAAAAAAATTCCATCCAGAATACAAACCAGAATTAAGTATCTAGGAATAAGCCTAATCTGGGATGTCAAGGACTTATACACAGAAAATTACAAAAAAATGCTCAAAAAAAAAATGACCAGGGTGATGAATACACAACTATGTGATGATATTGTAAGCCACTGATTATAAACATGTCTAGAGTGTTTGTATGTCAAGAATGTTTTGTGTTTACAATAAAAATATTTTAAAAAAAGAATGGCTGCTGTTAATCAAACAGGAAACTGTAAACGTTGGAGAGGATGTGGAGAAATTGGAACACTTATTCACTGTTGGTGGAAATGTAAAATGGTTCAGCTGCTGTGGAAATCAGTTTGATGATTCCTCAGAAAGCTAAATATTGAGTTGCCCTGTGATCCAGCAATTCCAATACTAGGTTTCTAACCAGAAGAGTTGATGGCAGTGACATGAACAGACATTTGCACACTGATGTTCATAGTATCACTATTCACAATTGCCAAGAGATGGAAACAATCCCAGGTGCCCATCAACAGATGAGTGAATAAACAAATGTGGTATATACATATGATGGAACATATGCAGCATTTAGACAAAACGATGTCCCAAAACATATGACAACATGGATGAGCCTTGAGGACATTATTCTGAGAGAAACAAGTCAGACACAAAAAGACAGATACTGTTTGATTCCATTACTATGACTGATAAACCCGCGAGTGTTTTGGAGCAGCTAGGAGGAAAATTCTGAGTTCAGGGCATTGTAGCCCATGACAAACTCTGGGAACTGTTCTGTAGCTATTTGTTGAATGTGCTTTTAAAATTATTGCGTTTCTTTTCTTTTCTTTGTATATATGTTATATTTTATAACTAAAAAATGGTTTTAAAAACTATAGGCAGTTATAGTAATATTAGATAAAATAAATTCCTGAAATCAAAAAATTGAAAATATTTAGTAACATAGCTCACTACTACAGCAAAGTTGATATTTGTAATAACTTTTTATTTTATATTTTGACAATTCACAGTTTTGATAGTTAATCAAATTGAATTTAAGATACTGTTAAATATTTAGAATTGAAGTAACTCTCATGTCTGCATTTATGATTTTTTCCTTCCTTGCTTTAATTTTAAATTGGTTTCTGAAACATTTTGTACAAACAGACTTTATGATGATTGGATATATTTTTAATATGATTATGGATAAGCTAGCTAAAATATCCATTTTAGGTGGTTAAGATTTCCATATGTTAATTGTAAAAATATTTGTGTCTTCATATCTTCCTGAAATAAGGAAAATATTTAATAACATAGGTCATTACTATAGCAATGCAGATATTCGTAAGAACTTTCTACTTGATATTTTGAGAACATTCACAGTTTTGACAGCTGATCAAATGATACCTAAGTTGGTTTTTAATACTTAGAATTTAAAAAACTTTGCTATGAAAATATGTAAATTTTTTTCCTTGTTGCCTTAATTTTAAATTGGTTTATGAAACTTATTGCACAAACACAGGCTTTACAATGATTATATGGAAACTATTTAAATATGCCTATGGTTGAGCTAACTAAGATGTCCATTTTTGGTGGTTCCAAGTATATTGTTTGTTTTCTTAAATAAAAAAATGAAAGAAAAAAAAGACTTAATGAAAACTTTGTATCACAAACCATACCGAAGTGCATACAAATCCTGGATATTTCTGAACAACATATATTCCAACCCTGGTAATTTTCTACTATTTCTTCTACTTAATTGCCTTTCATTTGCTTGAACTATTCCTTCAGTTATTTCAGGGTTCTGTTAATATCAATTTTCCATACAGGTATTTCCTTAATACACTTTTTATAATTAGCATACTCTGTCACTTAAGCATACAACTTCGGTGGAAGGAAACAATTGGAGCATGGTCTGCTACTTTTCCCTGTTTCCCAAAAATAATCCCTGTGCTTGGGTTAGATAAGTTAGCCTGACTCCTAGGATGGAATGATAATTGGGAGCTGACTTCCTTCTTGGGATTGCCTGGAGATGAACACATCCCTTAGGAGATACTAGCCTGCCTGTACATATTTTCCCCTCTTTACTCCAAGCATATGTAAGTCTTCATCGCAGACTGCTTGATTCAGTATGTGTGTTCTATGACACCTGGACCCTCCCCACTGCTGTATGGGCTCACATGAGGGATTCATCAGCTATAGCACAGAAGAGCAGGGTGCATGTAGACCATCTCTCTACATCAAGTGTGGAGCAAGAACTACTGGCTATGAGCGATTGATGCCCACTAGTGAAACCAAACTTGTTTTTGGTCTCATCTCTATGTGAATAAGAAATGTTAAAAACAGTGCCTGTGTGAGCCATAGCTTTCTTGGTGACACTGACACCTGCACTGGATGGATTGGCATCTCTTTGTTATCCCTCCATTTTGTAGGAGTCCTCCCCTGGATGGTAATGATGGTCATTCCCCTAATACATTCACTATACTCACCATATTATTTTTAAATTATTGCTGACCATGGTGGTTTCATACTTTATGTACCCCAGAAGCATATACTTAAATTTCATTGATTACTGTGGTTGTGGACCCATTGTAAGTAGGATTTTTGGGGTCCAGGAGCATGAGATGTGACACACCTCATTCAGTGTGGGACTTAGTCCTCTTACTGGAGTCCTTTATAAGAGACAGAGAAAGCCAATGAAGCAAGAAGTTTGAAGCAATGAAACCTGGAATGGAGAGACCAAGAGATCATCTCATGTGCATTTCCATGTGACAGAGGAGAGAAGGATCACTGGTAGTCAGTTTTCAGGGAAAAGGTTTCATCTTAAAGATGCCTTGATTTGGACATTGTCATTGCCTTATAATTGTAAGCTTGTAAGCTAATACATTACCCTATTAAAAGTGAACGCATTTTATGATATTTTCTTTATCTACCTAGCAAATTAGAATGGTGCTGATGGTGGTATGTCTTGATGAATACATTAAGAACCATTGAATTGTACACTACGAAAGGGTGAATTTTATGGTATGTGAATATATCTCAATAAAATACTTAATAGCTTCAAACTGAATTCTGAACATTTCTATTCTATTGACATTGTCCTACAAGGCCTTAGAGAAATGGGTCCCAATATCCATTGCATTAATAGAGGGAAGAGATGATGATGATGGTGATGATAGCAGCAATGATAAGAAGGGGAGGAATGGGACATAAATTTTAAGGTAAAATTCACATATTGCTCACATTGTCTTCCCAAAATTCCAGTATGAGACTTAACAAGGTAATAACACATCTCCTGCTTCAACATTGTGAGATTCAATTCATCAACTTGCACCATCCCACTGTTTTCTTTCATTGAACTAAAGATTTAAAGGGTAATTCTTCCTTCATATTTACCAAGCAACAAAGTTGTACCTGTCATTGACTTAAGTACATTTTTATTTCACACAAGCCTCAAACAACTCCTTGATTTATGTATCCTCTAAATATTTCACTAGAGTAAGAGAGAAAAGAAATGTAAATTCCTTACATAAACAGGATTAAAGGTGTAAAAGAAAAATATAATGGTAAAAAATTTCCTAAAATAAATTTTACTAGTTGAAAAAGAATCAAGCCACATAATGCTGCATACCATAATCACATACTGACATTTTATATCCTTTGGAAACCAGCTCTTCTGGTAAATTATTAAATAAATTATTTTTTGATGAACACTTTCATACATTGCCATTAAATTACCATTTGCAATTTACGTCAATATTTGCACTTTCAATAATCATATTGTGCAAAGTATTGTAGGTGTGTGGCAGGAAAACCTGTAGGAAATTATTGGCATAAGGAAATTAGTGATATTTCCAATGATGTAGTCAGAAGCTTCAAGATCAAACATTGTGTTGTATTAAAGAGTCAGAGTCCAAATTTTGATGTTTCACTGACACCTTTTAAGCTTCAACTTTCTCTTCCTTCCTTGTTCTCATATCTGGACAAGCTGGAAAGCCCAGTTGCCAGATTACTTTCCCACCTCTCTCAAAGTTCCAACTTAGCACAACCCCAAGACCAAAGAATACACCAATCAGAAAATTAGACATGAGTTTTAATTAGGGACATATGAACAGGAGAAAATTCTATGCAAAAGTGCCCAGTTGGGAAATAAGATTCAGCACTCTGGACAAAACACAAGGGAAAGCAAGTGCCAAAGGGGTGGGGGAATGCTTATAAAGTTAGGCAAAATCTCGTGAGATTTGGCTGCAAGTGAGTCTCAGCAGTGTCCTATGAGTTGGCTACTGACAGTGATTAGGGTAGGGGAGTTTTTGTTTTGTTTTGTTTTTCTTGACAAACCATAACAACATATAAACATGAACATTCTTAACATACAAACATTCCATATATGGTGTAAAATCAATGGCTTACAATATCATCATATAGTAGTATATTTATCACCATGATCATTTTTTAGAACATTCACATCAGTCCAGAAAAAGAAATAAGAAGAAAAAGAGAAAAAACTCATGCATACCCTTTACCCCTCCCTTTCATTGGCCACTTATATTTCCATCAACCCAATATATTTTAATCTTGTTCCCCCTATTTTTTTGTATACCCCTTACCACTCCCTTTCACTGATCACTATTATTTCAATTTATTTTAACATTTGTTCCCCCTATTATTTATTTATTCTTAATCCATACTTTCCACTCATCTGTCCATACCATAGATAAAAGGAGCATCAGATACAAGGTTTTCACAATCACACAGACACATTGTGAAAGCTATATCATTATACATTCATCTTCAAGAAACATGGCTACTGGAACACAGCTCTACAGTTTCAGGCACTTCCCTCTAGCCTCTCTAATAAACCTTAAACTAAAAAGGGGATATCTATATAATGCATAAGAATAACCTCCAGGAAAATCTCTTGACCCTGTTTGAAATCTCTCAGCCACTGCCACTCTATTTAGTCTCATTTCTCTCTTCCCCATTTTGGCCAAGAAGGTTTTCTCAATCCTTTGATTCTGAGTCCCAGCTCATTTTAGGATTTCTGTCCCATGCTACTAGGGATGTTTACACCCCTGGAAGTTTGCTTACTCTGTTGGCTGAGACAGAGATAGGCCATATCTGAGCAACAAAAGAGGTTCTCTGGGGGTGACTCTTGGGCCTAATTTTCAGTAGGCTTAGCCTATCCTTTGCAAGCATAAGTGTCATATGAACAAACCCCAAGACTGAGGGCTCAGCCTATTGATTTTGTTGTCCCCACTGAGGGGAGGGGAGTTTTAATGAAAGTCTGTGCTCTGGTGATGTGGGCTGCCATATACTTAAGGTCCCACCCTTCCCCTAAGGGAGGTAAATATTTCCATTGGTCAATACTTCTATCTTTGTGCCAGTACCATGCTGTTTTGATCACTGTGGTCAAAATGATATGTTTAAAAATCAGGAGGTGTTCATCCTCTCACTCATTCTTCTTTTTAAGGATGTTTTTAGTTATTCAAGGTCTCTTTCCCTTCCAGATGAATTTGGCAACTAGTTTTTCAAAGTCTTCAAAGTAGGTTGTTGTAATTCTGATGGTACTACATTGAATCTGTAGATCAATTTGGGTAGAACCGACATCTTAACTATATTTAACCTTCCTATGCATGATCAGGGAATGTCTTTCCACCTATTTAGATCTTCTTTCATTTGTTTTAGCAATGTTACGTACTTTTCTGTGTACAAGTCCTTTACATCCCTAGTTAATTTCATTCCTAGGTAGTTGATTATTTTGGTTGCTATTTTAAATGGATCTGTTTTTCCTTAACTGACTCCTCAGTTTGGTCATTGCTTCTTTATAGAAACTTTACTGGTTTTTGCACATTAATTTTATATCTTACCATCTTGCTGAATTTGTTTACTAGCTCAAGTAACTTTGTTGTAGATTCTTCAGGATTTTCCAAGTATAGTATCATGTCATCTGTAAATAATGAAAGTTTTACTTTCTCCTTTCCAATGTGGATGCCTTTTATTTCTTTTTCCTGCCTGATTGCTCTAGCTAGAACTTGTATTACAATGTTGTATAAAAGTGGTGACAGAGGGCATCTTTATATCATTCCCCATCTTAGAGGGGAGGCTTTCTGTCTCTCTCCATTGAGTATGATGCTGGCTATCTATATATTCCCTTTATTATATTGAGGAATTTACCTTTGATTCCTATCTTTTGAAGTGCTTTTATCAGAAAAAGATGTTGAATTTTGTTGAATGCTTTTCCAGCATCAATCAAGATGATCATGTGATTTTTCCCTTTCAATTTGTTAATGTGCTGTATTACATTAATTGATTTTCTTGTGTTGAACCATCCTTGCATTCTTGGTATATTCCCACTTGGTCTTGCTGTGTATTTCTTTTAATGTGCTGTTGGATTTGATGTGCTAGTATTTTATTGAGAATTTTTGCATCTGTGTTTATTAGGGAGATTGGCCTGCAGTTTTCCTTCCTTGTAGCATCTCTACCTGGTTTGGGTATTAAAATGATGTTAGCTTCAAAAAATGAGTTAGGTAGAGTTCTTTTTTTCCTCAATTTGTTTTGAAAAGTTTGAGCAGGATTGGTGTTGGTTCTTTTTGGAATGTTTGATAAAATTCCCCTGTGAGGCCACCTGGACCTGGCCTTTTCTCTGTGAAGATTTTTTTATGACTGATTGAATCTCATTACTTGTAATTAATTTGTTGAGATCTTCTATTTCTTCCTGAGTCAGTGTAGCTTGTTTGTGTGTCTCCAGGAATTTTTCCATTTCATCTAAATTGTCTAGTTTGTTGGCATATCATTGTTCATAGTATCATTTTATGATGTCTTTACATTTAAAGTCTATTTTGTCTGATATGAGAATAGCTACTCCTGCTTTCTTTGGTTACAACTAGCATGGAACATCTTTTTCCATCTTTTCACTTTCAATCTACTTGTATCCTTGTGTCTAAGATGAGTCTCTTGTAAGCAGCATATAGCTGAATTATGTTTCTTAATCCATTCTGCCAATCTAATTATCTTCTGATTGGTGAATTTAGTCCATTAACATTCAAAGTTATTACTGAAAAGGAGTTTCTTGAAACCACCATCTTATCTTTTGGATTTTATCTGTCTCATCTATATATTCTTTTCCCTCTTTCTCTTTTTATCCTTTAAGTTACCCTTACTGGGACTCTTCAATTCTGTGGCCTCCTCCAGGCCTCCCTCTCTTGTCTTTTTTTTTTCAACTGACAGAAATCCGTTGATCTTTCTTGTAGGAGTGGTCTCTTGTTGACAAATTCTTTCAGTATTTGTTTGTCTGTGAAAATTTTAATCTTGATCTCAGTTTTGAAGAACAGTTTGTCTGGGTACAGAATTCTTGGCCAGAAGTCTTTCTCTGTCAGGATCTTAAATATATCATACCAATGCCTTCCCACCTCCATAGTGCCATTTGAGTAGTCTGAACTCAGTCTTATGTGATTACCCTTGTATGTAGTAGATTGTTTTTCTCTTACTGCTTTCAGGATTTTCTGCTTCTCTTCAATATTTGACAGACTAATTAGTATATGTCTTGGAGAAGGCCTACTTGGATTTATTCTATTTGGAGTTGAGCTTCTTTGATTTGCATATTACTGACCTTTATAAGGGTTGGGAAGTTTCCCCCCATTATATCCTCAACTGATCTTCCTAGATCTTTACTCTTCTCTTCTCCTGGGACACCAATGATTCTTATATTTGTGTGCTCTGTTTTGTCCATCATTTCCCTGAGATCTAATTAAATTTTTTTCATTTTTTTGGTCATTTGTTGTTTTGAGTGTTCAAAATCAGTTGTCCTCTCTTCTAGTTCATTTACTCTTTCTTCTTTCTCTTCAAATCTGCTGTTGTGTGTCTCGAGTATACTTTTGACTTGGTCTACAATATCTTTAATCTCTATGATACCTGCTATTTTTCTATTTATTCTTTCAAATACCTCTTTGTGATCTCCTAGTGTCTTCTTGGTCACCTTTATCTCTTTAGCCATCCCACTGATTTTATTTATTATAGTTTTATGAACATCTTTGATTAGTTGTTCCAAAGTCTGTGTCTCCTCTGGTGTTTTAGTTTGGTCATTAGGCTGGACTATACTTGTCTGCATCATGATATGTGTAGTGATCTTCTGTGGTCTTCAATGTATGTAAAAATCTTGATAGGGTTACTTTGGAAGTTTATTTCCTTCGGTAGTTTAAAGCTTTGTATTTGCAGGATGCATGTAGAGCAGGATGCAGGGCATAGTTCAGTGCACAACTGTGTGGTGATGCAGTGCACTGCAGGTATAGGCACAGGTTGGGGATGCTACGCTAATTCCTGTGAGTATGGGGTGTGTGTTGTGGCATTGTGGATGCGTGGTGTGGGAACTGAGGGTATGGGGTGGAGCTCAGGCAGACCTTGGAGTGCAAGAGCAGTGTGGGGTGTGGGGGACACAAAGGGTAGGGCATGATGGGAGGTGGATGGGGACACTGTGTGGATGCATGAGGGCTGGTATGCAGGTAGGATGTGGGTGGTTGTGTGGGCATGGGGGTTGTTGGTATCAGAATGTAGAGTAGGTGGAACAGAAGTTGGGGCATAGGGCAGGGGCCAGGTTGTAGGTATATGCTTGTGCAGGAGGAGGGGTGCATAGGGCCCTGGATGCAGGTGTGGGAGTGTGTAGGGGCGGGCACAGGTCACCATGGTTGTAGGACATGGGGGGGGTTGGTGCTGGGTGGGCAATGCCCTGGCACAGGTGTGCAGGTGTGGAGCGGGTTGGAGCAGGTGTGCATGCATGTACAGGGCAGCAGCTAAGTAGCACAGATTTGCCCATGAGCACCTACAAATCTTGTGTAGCAGGACGTTTGTGCTGGTGGTTGGGGCAAGTGTGCATGTTTGTGGGCAGAGGGTTTTGGTGCAGGGATCAAGAAGTCAGTGCACAAATACATGGGTGCACTCCCCAGCAGTGGGGAGCATGTGACCACGTGGGTACGTGGGTCTGGGAGGCAGGGCCCCAGTGTAGGATGGTTTAGGGGGTGGGACCATTGTGTGCAAATGCACAGAGTTCAGGGGCAGCAGGCCAGGATTCTGTCTGTATAGGCTGGGGGCAGATGTAGCCCGGCTGCACAGGTCAAGTGCTTGCCAAGAGCTGGGAGTCATGCCTGGGAACCATGGGTATGCATGTATCTAGGAGGGCTATAAACTGATGTATGGCTGTGCAGAGTTCAGTGGGGATGGGGTGGGGTTGCATGACTTTATGGGTTGGGGTCATGTGTTGCCTGGATATGAAGGTAAGAGCCCGCAGATTTTATGAGCTGTGACCACCTCCATGGGGCAGGGAGGGGGAGGTGAGTTTTGGGAGGGGTGGGGCAAGACTGCACTTGCTCAGGAGAGCTGGGTTTGGCTGGGGTATGCATATGCATACTTGTCGGGCAGGGGTGTGGGACCGGTATGCACGGCTGGGGTAGTGCAGAGCCGGGGCACTTGGAGTGCCAGGAGGTGGCGGTGAGTGATGTGGGATGAGTCGCTGGTCAAGGGGCTGAACCAGTGAAGATAGTGCATTCAAGGAATGTGGCTTGGTTTACTTCCTAGTTCCTGTCTTCCTTCTGTGCACTTCTGAGGGCACTGGACTTCAGTTTGGAAAGGGTCTCATTAGGCTGTTCATACCAGAAGGATGGTCTCTGGTTCTCTGCTTCTCAATTCCTCAGTTTTAGAACCAGGGCTTCACTATGTGGTGTAGAAGACCCTCCCAGGTCACTTACATCCTGGAATCACCATCTCAGTCACCTTCTCATCCCTTCTTTAGCTGTTCCCTGGAGCAAGGGTGAACTCGACCTATCCGATTCAGCCATCTCCTTGGAACTCCAAACTCAGCCATTTTTGAACCAGCTTCAAAGCCTGTTATGCTCACCTCATTCTCAAGATGTAACAAATACTTTCATGTACATTTTCACTTTTGAACTTTACAGCTGAAAAAATTTTGAATATGAGTACATGATGGCTTTGTGGATAGTACACAAGCACAAATGAACTTAAAATGATTGGGGAAGGATTGAATTTGTGAAATTTCTAGTATATCTATAAAAGCAAAGAAAGCTTTCCCAATGGCATTTTCATTCATAATAGGAATCTCATGAACAGATTCCATTTAGGGGTCTTTGGTGGCTTTGAGCTATGTGCTCTAGAAAAACATGTTTTTTTTTTAACATCATCAATTCCTGTGGGTGTGAACCCATTGTAAATAAGACCTTTTGATGAGGTTACTTCAGTTTAGTTATGACTCAACCCAATAAGGATGCATATGCCAGTTTGGGTCTGTGGTGGACACCAGAAAAGCCATGTCATTTAATCCTCATTTGATATTGCTGGCTGGAAGCTTTTTCATTGTTCCCATGGAGACATGACCCACCCAATTGTGGGTGGTAACTTTTTATTAGATGGCTTACTGGAGTTTTTAAAGAGGGAACAATTATGGAAAAAGCTTGAGAGCCATGTGAACTATGACAGCCCTTGCAATGAGAGAACTCTGGAGATGAAGAGAACTCTGGGGGAGCTTCATGAAACCAGAAGCCTGAAGAGAAAGCCAGCAGATGCTGCCATGTTCACCATGTGCCTTTCCAGTTGAGAAACCCTGAACTTCATCAGCCTTTCTCAAGTGAAGGCAACCTCTTGTTGGTGCCTTAATTTGGACATTTTTATAGACTTTCTTTAATTGGGACATTTTCGTGGCTTAAGAACTGTAAATTTGCAACTTAATAAATTCCCCTTTTTAAAAGCCATTTTGTTTCTGGTATATTGCATTCCAGCAGCTAGCAAACAAGAACAATGGGTCTTAATGTTATTTTTGGAGTCCTTTATAAATGGAATGAAATGCAGACAGAGAGAAAGCCAGATGACTCAAGGTGCTCATGGTCAGTGGAACCCAGAAGGGATGGGAGAGGCTCCTGTGTACATTGCCATGTTCATAGGCATCCAGAACTAAGGATTATTGGCAGCTAGGCCCAGAATGCCAGTCATCAAAAAGAAAGTATTGCCTTGATGACACCTTGATTTGAACTTTTCCTAGCCTAAAAACATGAAACAATAAATTCCCATTCTTTAAGTAAAACCATTACAAGGCATTTTCTTGAGCAGTCAAGGAAACTAAAACAAGGGCTAAGCAGGAAAAATGTTTTTAATCTTTAACTCTAACTTTTTATTTCCTAACATTTTTAAGACACATAACATATTCATTTTTTACCTTATGTAAATTAAGGACAAAGAAAGCAGGTCTTGGTATTATTTTGGAACAATAGGGGCACATGCAAATACATTCATATAGCTCATACTCAGGAACATTGATGCAGGTATTAGGAGGACAGAGTCTGAGTATTTTCACTATAGCCACAAAAATATCCAAGAAACAAGGGTGGGGAGAGTAACTCAAGTGTAGGTTATGGGTATATATTCCCAAAATGATATGAAAAGAAATAGTTAAATACGCAATTAGTCTTAAGAGCCTAAGGGTATATCATTAATATTTGTTATGAAACACACCAATGAGGTGAGATAGTAGGTCATGGCTGAGAAAAGGAACATGACAGCATTAGGAAAAACAAATTTTATTGACTAATTATTAGAAGGAATTACAAATAAAATAGTACCAAAATGCATATGTCAGGAATTAAATGTGAATCCTGCACACCACCATATTATTTTTTAATTTCTGATTTCTTTCTTCAGTTTCCAAGAGAATATTTTTCCCTGTAAATCTTTGATATGCAATATCTATTTCTCTTCAAAGGAGGAAGACTCATTTCCCCTCTATTATTTCTAAAACATAATGAACCAACAACAACCTATCATTCTGCTCCCATGAAAATCTCAGTCTTCTAATGACTTGGCCCCTGTTTCTTTGACAGCTGGTAGAACAATGTATTCCAATAATTCACAGTGGCCCCTATTATAACAGCAAATGTGTAAAAGTGGATTCTAATCATATTGTGATAATTAAGATCATCATTTTACATCCACTTTCTGCCTTTCCCCATGCTCGATCAAAATAAATCAAGACTGCACCTTAAATTTCAATGTTCTTGGCTCTTCCAAGGAACACAGGTATAAATGAATCACATCTGTGCCAGTTTGAAAGGATTTATGTACCCTAAAAAAATCAATGTTTTAATCCTAAAAAATCTTGTGAAAGCAATGGTTTATTCTAACCCCTATTCAGCTACTATAGGTTGGAAACGTTATTAGGTTATCTCTATGGAGATGTGACTCAATCAACTGTGAGTATTAAACTTGATTATATGGAGACATCTAATGAGAATCTCCATGCATTCTCAATGGGTCTTGATTAGTTTACTGGAATCCTACAAAAGAAGAAGTATTTTGGAGAAAGATTCAGAACACAGAAGAACCACAAAGTAGAGAGTTCCTTTTGAGAATGATAAGCTGAACAGTGCCTCGAGGCTGAGAGAATCAGAGTTCACCAGCCAGCTACCTTTGGAGATTCTGAGAGAGGAGAGAAGGACAACAGAATGATGAGAGCCATGCAACAGAGTCCACCAGCCAGCGACTTTTGGAGATGAGACTGCCCCTGTGGAGCTTCATGAGGCCTGGAAAGGAAGCTAGCAGATGGTGCCATTTTCACCATGTGCCTTTCCAGATGAGAGAGAAACCCTGACCATGTTTGCCACATGCCTTTCCACTTGAGAAAGAAACCCTAAACTTCATCAGCATTCTTGAATCAAGGTATCTTTCCCTGGATGCCTTAGATCAGACATTTCTATAGGCTTGCCTTAGAACTGCAAACTTGTAACTTCTTAAATTCCTCTTCTAAAAAAGCCATTCCATTTCTGGTATATTGCATTCCAGCAGCTAGCAAACTAGAACAACACCTAATTAACTAGGCTTCCATTTTACTGAGTCCGTTCTGGAGGCCATCATTATAACATGAAATGTCTGTGACAAAGACATACCAACATATTTCAAATTTCAAATGAAAATCATTGTGCTGGTTTGAAGGGATGTATGTCCCCTAGAAAAGCCAAGTTTTAATCAAAATCCCATTTCATAAAGGTAGAATAATACCTATTCAATACTGTATGTTTGAAGCTATAGTCAGATTGCTTCCCTGAAGATGTGATTTAATCAATAGTGGTTGTTAAACTGGATTAAGTGACAATATATCTCCACCCATTTGGGTGGGTCTTGATAAGTTTCTGTTTCCAAAAGAGGAAACATTTTGGAGAATGAAAGAGATTCGGAGGGAGCAGAGAATACTGCAGCACCATGAAGCAGAGAGTCCACCAGCCAGCCACCTTTGGAGATGAAGAAGAAAAATGCCTCCTGGGGAGCTTCATGAAACAGGGAGCCAGAGAAGAATCTAGCAGATGATGCCATGTGCCTTTCCAGATGAGAGAGGAACGCTGACCGTGTTCACCATGTGCCTTTGCAGATGAGAGAGAAACTGTGTGCTCACCATGTGCCCTTCCACTTGAAAGAGAAACCATGAACTTCATTGGCCTTCTTGAACCAAGGTATCTTTACCTGGATGCCTTAGATGAGACATTTCTATAGACTCATTTTAATTGGGACATCATCTCGGCCTTAGAACTGTAAACTAGCAACTTGTTAAATTCCCCCTTTTGAAAGCCATTCCATTTCTGGAATATTGCATTCTGGCAGCTAGCAAACTAGAACAGTCACAAATACTCATGTAGCCTTCCAAGAAACTCAATTATAAAATAAAGGTATTTATTTTATAATTACCTTTATACTGAATTACTGAAGATAATTAGATAATATAGCTAATATAGCTTCAGTAATTAGATAATATAGCTAATTACTGAAGATAGCTAGACCATTCCAAAAATGTCCTTACTCCTTTCACAACTATAACCTCATGACTCTTAATAACTGTGACATTTAAACATTGCAGAATTTAGCATCTGATGTTGACTGACCTTTGAGAAGGATTTAGTGACTTCATTCTCCCTAGTAGGGATTCTCAAATGTATGGTCTGTTGTGAAAACTAGTGAAAGGATTTGCAAGGTGTTTCAGTTTGCTAAAGCTGCTGGAATGCAATATACCAGAAATTGAACAGCTTTTAAAAAGGGAATTTATTAAGTTACAAGTTTATATTTGAAGGCCATAGAAATGTACTAAGGCATCAAGAGAAAGATACCTTGATTTCAAAGAAAGAGCCAAAGAAATTCAGTTTCTCTCTCAGGTAGAAAGGCACATGGCGATGTCTGCTATTTCCTTCTACCAGCTTCTCCTTGGCTTCTCATTGAAAGGACTTCCCCAAGGGCATTTTCCTTCTGCATCTCTGAAAGTCTCTGGCTATATGGGCTCTCTCAGCACTCAATTTTTTCCAAAATGGCTCTCTTTTAAAGGGCTCCAGTAAGCAACCCCACCTTGAATGGGTGGAGATGTATTGCATGGAAACCATCTAATTAAAAGACCCACAATTGGGTGGGTCTCATCTCCATGGAAACAATAAAAAAGATCTCACACAGCACCTCTGGACCACAAAAGACATGTTCTTTCCAAACACAAGTACAGTCATTCCATTACAATATCCTAAAAGTCTTAAACCATTTCAGTAACAATACAAATGCAATATAAAGTCAGAAAGAGTACTAAATCTCATCAAAGTTAGTTAGAGGCATGGTCTGTCCTGAAAGAAAAATTCTCTTCTGGCTACGAAACTGTAACTCAGGATAAGGTATCTGTTGCCAATATCCAGAGAAGGACATTGTCATATAGTCATATGATAAATACCCCATTTCCATAGGGAGAAATTAGAAGGAACACAGGCAGCACAGGGCCCAAACAATTCTGAAATTCTGCAGGGTACACTCCATTAGATTTCAAATTCTGAGAGTCACTTATTCTTGAGGCTTTAGAAAGCAGTGCTCCCATCCTTTCCAAGGGCCTAAGCAGTGGCAAATGCTAGGGTGTTGGTTGCAACCCTGGGGGACATTGGGGAGAGTACCTTTTCTTTGCTATACTCTCTCCAAATATTGGGGCAACACCTGGGCTCTCAGTAATCTTTAGGACACATGCTCAATCACCTTAGAACAATGGGGCAATCACCAGGCTCTCCCTAATCCTCAAGGAATGTGTTCCACCTTCTCCAAGACCTGAGGCATCAAAACTGTTCCTGAACCTCGAGGCAGAAGGGCTGCCCTCTGTCTTCAGGGAAAACTTCCACTCTCAAAGTGCATGGGTGGGTTCATTCCCCTGGGTTTCTTGGCTTTGACCTTAGTTTCCATGGTTTTTCTTTGAAGTTATTTTTCCTTCAATTTGTCTCTTTTCTACCACTTTTATTCAAGACTGGCAGAGGTTTTGTTTATACAGATCCCACAATACTCTTGTACTGTTTATACAGATCCCAAAATACTCAGTCCACTGCGATCATATCCATAAGACAGTAGGACTTTCCACATATCCATTCTGGATAACTGCATCTCAAATCCTTCTTGTCCTGTAATGACTGATTGCTTCCAAGTTTGGTAAATTCTCACACGGGGCACTATTATTTGGGTTCTCCCTTTTGAAAGCTCAGAATTTTCCAGACCACCAATTTCTGCTTTCTTAGTATCCAAGAGCTCTGTTCTCAATTTATCTGATTCCTCTCATATTTTTTCTATAAGCTGAAAGGAGCAACTAGACTGCATTTTCCATATTTAGTTTAGAAATCTCTTCAGCTAAATACTCTGATTCACCACTTTTAAATTCCAACTTTCATCCAGCAGCAGTACTCAATTTGGAACAAATATCTGCAATTTTAAAACAGGGGTAATCTTACTCCTAGTTCGCAATAGTACACTCATCATTTCTGTATGAAGCCTCATTAGATGTATCTTTAGAGTCCATGTTTCTACCAACAGTCTCTTGAAAGCATTCTAGGCCTTCTCTATCAGGCTCTTAAGAACTCTTCCAGAATCTTCTCCTTATCCATTTATAAAACCATTCCAGCAGGTTTGGTATTTGCAAACTGAAACACCATCCCACTCTCGGTACCAAAATAAGTATTCATTTGGTAAAACTGCCAGAAAGCAATATACCAGAAATGGAATGGCTTTTATAAAGGGAATTCATTAAGTTGCAAGTATACAGTTCTAAGGCTATGAAAATATCCATACTAAGGCAACCAATGAAAGATTTCTTGACTCAAGAAATGCCCAATGATGTTGGGAGTTTCTCTCTCAGCTGGGAAGGCACATGGAGACATCTGCTAGTTTTTTTTTTTTACCACCTGCTTCAAATGATTTCCATGGGGTTGTTTTCTTTCTGTATCTCCGATGGTTTCTGGCTGTGCAGGCCATTTTTTCCAAAGTGGTTACCTCTTTTTTTTTGCATGGGCAGGCACCGGGAATCCAACCCGGGTCTCTGATTCTGCCTGCTGAGCCACCATGGCCCACCTCCCCAAATGGTTCCCTCTTAAGGGACTCCAGTAAGCAACCATTCCTTGAATGGGTGGAGACACATCTCCATGGAAGCCACCTAATCAAAAGGTACCACCCACAATTGGGTGGGTCACATCTCCATAGGAGACGTCCCACCCAACTATATTGTATTAGGGTTAGAGAACATGGCTTTACTGGGGTGCACAACAATTTCAAACCAGCATATCTGGTAATTGACAAAAGAAGAGAAACAAACATTTATCTTTTCTTTTCTGACAGACTGTGATTTCAAGCCACACATGTAATGATGGAAAAAAAAGGCAAGCTTTTCTTAATAGAAGCTCAGAATTAATACATGTGCACTAATACATCCAACGGAAAGCTAAAATTCAAAAGTCACCCTTTTGCAATTACCAGCAAAATAAATGTTTAGAAGATATTCATTTAAAAATTCTAAAACCACTAGGTAATGGTTGATGGATGGAGCATGCGTTCATCCCCCACTGATCATCTAGGGCAAAATGAAAAGCAGGGGATCAAGATGTGCATATTATGAAATGCTGGAAAGGTAAGCATTTCAAAACCACCTTTTGAAATATTCTTTCAAAAATATATAAAGAGAATTTTATTTAAACAAGCTTCAAGATAGAATTTCCAGGTTACATGAATATGAGGGATTGAATTACATATTACTTAAAAACATGAACAAATTATTAGTCAGAAAACTGATATGGTTGTGCCACTTTGAATCAGTTGTGTACCCCAGAAAAACAAGTTCTTTAATCTTCATTCAATATTGCTGGGTGGGAGCTGTTTGACTGTTTCCATGGTGATGTGACCCACCTAATTGTGAGTGGTAACTTTTGATTAGATTGTTTCTTGGGGATGTGTCACCAACAATTCTAGGTGGAGCTGCTTACAAGAGTTCTTTAAGAGGGAATCATTTTGGAAAAAGCTAGACAGCTACCAGAACCGACAGAGCAAAGAGAATAGACAAAGCCACAGGAAGGCATTGGAGAGTCCTGGATAGAAAGATAGAAGATGTCACCATGTGACTTTCCAGCAGAGAAACCCAGAACTTCATCATTTTTCTTGAATGAAGGTAACTGTTCTAGTTTGCTAGCTGCCAGAATGCAACACACCAGAGACAGATTGGCTTTTAATAAAAGGGGATTTATTTTGTTGGTTCTTCAGAGGAAAGGCAGCTAACTTTCCACTGAGGTTCTTTCTTACGTGGAAGGCACAGGATGGTCTCTTCTGGTCTTCTCTCCAGGCCCCTGGGTTCCAACAACTTTCCCCAGGGTGACTTCTTTCTGCATCTCCAAAGGCCTGGGCTGAGCTGCAAGTGCTGAGATGAGGAATGCCAAGCTGCTTAGTCTGTGCTACGTTGCGTTCTCTCATTTAAGCACCAGCCAATTAAGTCAAACTTCACTCATTGCAGCAGACATGCCTCCTAGCCAACTGCAGATGTAATTAGCAACAAATGAGGTTCACGTACCATTGGCTTATGTCCGCAGCAACAAGACTAGGTGTGCTCACCTGGCCAAGTTGACAACTGAATCTAACTAACACAGTAACCTTTTGTTGGTGCCTTAATCTGGACACTTTCATGGCTTTAGAAGAGTAAGCTTGAAGCTTACTAAATTCCCCCTTTTGAAAGCCATTCCATTTCTGGTATATTGCATTCTGGCAGCTTTTGAACTAAAACAATGGACAAGTCAGAATTCATCTGATAACAAATAGCTGTTATAGGAAGATTGGAGGGAGAATCAAAGAGACATAATAGACACAAGAGTCAGATGTGATGTATGGATCTAAATTTTGGTTGTGAAATGGTTTCGCCGTTATATTTTAAATGTTATTTCTTGGAGATATGTATGGCAGCATTTATAAATAAAAGTATACAGCATTTGGATATGCTTCAAATACTCTAGATATGTATGTATACATGTGTGTAGATGTACCCATAGGTATATATGATATGCATTACTGTGTATGTTTGGATGTGTGTGTGTGTGTATTCTAATTAGAACAAAACATCCAACTAGAAAGACACATGATGCTTGATAAATCTTGTCCAAATATGACAAAAAAAGAAAAAGAAAGTTTATTATAAAATTTATTAATTAACATTTACTAATAAGGAAAATTGCATGTGTGATGAGGCAGTATATATGAAATTTATATTTTTTGCATGATTTTCCTGTATACCTACAGCTTATCTAACAAAAAATACATTAAAAATTACTAACTAAAAGGGGTTGGTGTAACGAGAATTTGTCCAAGGGAAGACATTGCCCAAGTTCACAACTTTATATCTAAGAGGCTGTCAAACAAACTTGTTCCTATTACACTCTTCATCAAAGTGTGTGCCACTGTTCATTCCTCAGTAAATAGGATTTTAACACAAAAAAACTGAGGGAACCTTTGAACTTGAATGATGCCTCCATTAAAAAAATATTTATTAATTAAAAAAATAAGAAACAAAATAAAACAACATACATAATCAGTAATTCACAATATCATCACCTAGTTGCATACTCATCATTTCTTAGAACATTTGCATTAATTCAGAAAAAGAAACAAAAAGACAATAGAAAAATAAATAAAATGAACACAGGAAAGAAAAAAAAAAGAATTATACCTATCATACCCCTTACCCCTTGCTTTCATTGATCACTAGCATTTCAAACTAAATTTATTTTAACATTTGTTCCACTATTATTTATTTTAATTCCATATGTTCTACTCATCTGTTGACAAGGTAGATAAAAGTAGCATCAGACACAAGGTTTTCACAATCACACAGTCACATTGTTACAGCTGTATCATTATTCAATCATCCTCAAGAAACATGGCTACTGGAACACAGCTCTACATTTTCAGGCAGTTCCCTCCAACCTCTCCATTACATCTTGAATAACAAGATGATATCTACTTGATGCATAAGAATAACCTCCAGGATAACCTCTCGACTCTATTTGGACTCTCTCAGCCATTGACACTTTGTCTCATTTCCCTCTTCCCCCTTTTGGTCGAGAAGGTTTTCTCAATCCCTTGATGCTAAGTCTCAGCTCATTCTAGGGTTTTTCTCAATCCCTTGATGCTGAGTCTCTGCTCATTCCAAGATCTCTGTCCCACATTGCCAGGAAGGTCCACACCCCTGGGAGTCATGTCCCACATAGAGAGGGGTAGGGTGGTGAGACTGCTCATTGTGTTGGCTGGAGAGAGGGGCCACATCTGAGCAACAAAAGGGGTTCTCTTGGGGGTGACTCTTAGGCTTAAATTTTAAGTAGACTTGACCTATCCTTTGTGGGGTTAAGTTTCATATGAACAAAACCCAAGACTGGGGGCTCTGCTTATAGCTTTGGTTGTACACACTGTTTGTGAGAATATCAAGAATTCAACTTGGGGAAGTTGAATTTCTCCCCATTCTCACCACTCCCCGAAGGGGGCTTTGCAGATACTTTTCCACTCACAGATTGAATCACTCTGGGATTCATCGGGGCATCACTCTGGACAAACCAACAAAATCTCATGTCCTACCTGAGATTCCAAGTACTTATGGCATTCAATCAAACTATCTACATAAGTTATATTAGGAAATGCACTAGTCAAAATATAAATTTGTAACAAAAATGTTTTTTGCTTTAGTCTCACACAGAAGGTGACATCTTAAAATATTAATTACCATCTATTTTCAGTACCCTGCAATAATGACATTCCTTTGTTCTTCCTCATGCAAAA